>CAUYPK010082173.1:0-66248 GCA_963574355.1 Loris lydekkerianus
AGAAGTTTCTCATCAAGTCCCACCGTGAGATGGGATCACTTGTTCTTTTCTTGCTGATATGTTTGAGTTCTCTGCGGATTCTGGTTATTAAACCTTTGTGGGAGACATAACCTGCAAAATATCTTCTCCCATTCTGAGGGGTATCTGCTTACTTTACTTACTATGTTCTTGGCTGGGCAGAATCTTTTTAGTTTGATCAGGTCCCAGTGATGTATTTTTGGTGTTGCTTTAATTGCCCAGGGATGGGGGGGTCCTCCTCATAAAATATTCACCCAGGCCTATTTCTTCAAGTGTTTTCCCTGCACTTTCTTCTAGTATTTTTATAGTTTCATGTCTTAAGTTTAAATCTTTAATGGTAAAAGGTGTGAGTCCAGTTTCAGTCTTCTGCAGGTCGCCAACCAGTTCACCCAGCATCATTTGTTAAATAGGGGATCTTTTCCCCACTGAATGTTTTTAATTTGGCTTGTTAAAGATCAAATAACAGTAAGTAGCTGGGCTCATCTCTTGGTTCTCTATTCTGTTCCATACATCTACCTCTCTGTTTTTGTGCCAGTACCATGCTGTTTTGATCACTATCTGAGGTCTGGTAGCATAATTCCTCCTGCTTTGTTTTTATTTCTGAGTAGTGTCTTGGCTATTTGAAGTTTTTTCTGATTCCATATAAAACAAAGTATTTTTTTGAGATCTTTAAAGTATGCCAGTGGAGCTTTAATAGGGATTGCATTAAAATTGTATATTGCTTTGGGTAGTATGGACATTTTAACAATGTTGATTCTTCCCAGCCATGAGCATGGTATGTTTTTCCATTTGTTAACATCTTCCTCTATTTCTTTTCTTAGAATTTCATAGTTCTCTTTATAGAGACTTTTCATGTCCTTTATTAGGTAAACTCCCAAATATTTCATCTTCTTTGGCACTACTGTGAACAGAATAGAGTCCTTAACTGTTTTTTCAGCTTGACTATTGTTGGTATATATAAAGGTTACTGATTTATGAATGTTCATTTTGTAACCTGAGACGCTGCTGTATTCCTTGATCACGTCTAAGAGTTTTGTAGTAGAATCTCTGGTGTTTTCCAGATACACAATCATATCATCTGCGAAGAGTGAAAGTTTGATCTCTTCTGACTCTATATGGACACCCTTGATCACCTTTTCTTCCCTAATTGCGATGGCTAAGACTTCCATGTCCATTCAGATTTTTAAAAACCACGCTGTTAATAAAATAGAAATTATAGAATACCTCCTTAGCATCATTAAAAAATACACACCTGAAGTCAAAAGCCAGCAGCTTACTTAAAATCAGCTGTAGAGTATGGTGCCCCATGATCGCATTAATGTACACAGCTATGATTTAATTAAAAAAAAAAAAATCAGCGGTAGATGGGGATGCCACTGTCATCCACATGAACTCTATTCTGGAATTGCTAGCCAAGGCAGTTAGTTGAGAGAAGAGACCAGGTATTAAGAAGAAGGAAAAATAAAGTTATTATAATTGGCAGACAATATGATTATATACCTGGAATACTGAAGAAAAAACCTTAGGAAAGCAAGGGATTACAAGCTAATACATAATTATCAAGAGCTTTTCTGTCTCGATACAGCAATTACTAATAGAAAATGTAGTGGAAGAAAGTACCCTATTAAAACAGCAGTTAAAAATGTAAACTGCCTAGGCACAATTTTAATAGGAAATATATAGGCACTATATTAAATAAAATGGTAATGAAGGATATAAAGGAAGACTTGATTAAATAGGGGAAATACTCCGCTACTAGATAGGAAAATTAATTTAAAGATAGCAGTTGCTCCCAGATTAATCTTACAGTTAATATGATCTCAGTAAAAACACCAGTGGAAGCTCGGCACCCATAGCATAGTGGTTATGGCTCCAGCCACGTACACCAGGATTGGCGGATTCAAACCTAGCCCAGGCTAGCTAAACAACAATGACAACTGTAACAAAAAATAGCTGGGCATTGTGGTGGGCACCTATAGTCCCAGCTACTTGGGAGGCTGAGGCAAGAGAATCACATGAGCCCAAGAGTTTGAGGTTTCTGTGAGCTGTGACACCACAGCACTCTACCAAGGGTGACAAAGTGAGACTCTGTCTCAAAAAGAAAAGAAAAAGAAAAGAAAAACACCAGTAGAATTTATTTTAGAACTAGAAAACTTGATTCTAAAGTTCATATGGTAAGTAAATATATAAGAATAGCTAGAGAAATTCCAAAAAGGGACAGTAAAGCGTATCAGCCCTAGCAGATGTTAAAATAGTATTATGCTGGCATGTGGGTAGAAAGGTGGATGGATAGACAGGAAGGAGCCCCTATAAGTAATGACAGGTCTGAGGGGATTCTGCCCATATGAGATGAGGCCTTGAGTCATAGGGGAGCTGCTAAGTTAGTGACGATGCTGGAGTGCTGACCGTCCACCTTAAAAAAAGAAAGCAGAGCTGAATGTCTGCCTCCTTCCCTATACCTAATTCCAGTGGGTCTAAGATTTAAATGTAAAGTAAATGAAATCATAAGATCACTAGATAGTACCCAGGGATGTTTTTAGAACCTTGAAATGCAAAGCCTTTACAATCAAGACAAAACATAAAGTCCAAAAGGAAAAATACTGAGAAACATGACTATAAGAAAAATTGATGTAAGGAAAAGGAATATCTGAGAAAAGGCACTTGGCAATATGCAACAGCCCAGGGGCCTAACTTCTTTTAAAAGTTCTGCAGAGCTATGATTTAACAATTTAAAAAAAAAAATTCTGCAGAACTAGTGCGGTGCCAGTGGCTCAAGGAGTAGGGCACCAGCCCCCATATGCCTGGGGTGGCAGGTTCAAGCATGGCCCTAGCCAAAACTGCAAAAAGGAAAAAAAAGTTCTGCAGAACTCATTGATATAAAATCTAAGAGAAAAATACCGTATATACTCGAGTATAAGCCGAGTTTTTTCAGCACAAAATTTGTGCCAAGTTCGGGTTTTTCAGCACAAATTTTGTGCCCAAAAACTCGGCTTATACTCGAGTATATACGGTAGACAAAGTGGCCAGGTGTGGTGGCTCATGTCTATAATCGTAGCACTCTGGGAGGCCAAGGTGGATGGTTTACTTGAGCTCACAAGTTCGAGACCAGCCTGAGCAAAAAAAAAAAGCGAGACCCGAGCAGTGCCTGTGGCTCAAAGGAGTAGGGTGCTAGCCCCATATACCGGAAGCGGTGAGTTCAAACCCGGCCCTGGCCAAAAACTACAAAAAATTAAAAAAAATACAAATAAATAAATAAAACTTAAAAAAAAAAAAAAGTGAGACCCCTTTTCTACTTAAAATAGGAAACTGAGGCAAGAGGATTGCTTGAGCCCAAGAATTGGAGGTTGCTGTGAGCTATGATGCCACAGCACTCTACCCAGAGTAACAGCTTGAGACTCTGTCTCAAAAAAAGAAAAATAAAGTTTATGAACTATACACTAACAGGAAAAGAAACAGAATTAATATTACAATAAATAAAAAGGTGCTCAATCTCACTTTACAAATTAAATTTACACTTTGGCGGTGTGTTTACACCAACAGTGATGTGATTCATCATCCTTACTATAGCCAAGGGTAGGGAGCAATGCCTTTAACCTATCACAACACATACACAAAATATACATACACGACGTAAGTGCAGTTATGTCCAATCTTGGCATTTTTTGTGATAGCAAAAGATTTGACACAGTCTAAAGCTCCATCATTTGCAAACTGGTCAGTAGCTGTGGCACACCCACACTACAGAATATTAAACAGACGTTAAAAAGAGCATGACGTGTATATGAAGTGATCTGCGAAGCCTATGCCAAAGTAGAAAAGCAGAGTTTAAAGGGAGCAGAGAGATGAAAATGTTGCAGGAAACACTGAATTAAAACAGACAGACACTTACACCAGCAATATAGAGAATGGAACCTTTAATTACCAGCAAGAACTCGGGTACCTCAAGGTGTAAAATGCTGAGTTTTTTTCTAGGCTCTTTTATGCCTTTTTTTTCCCTTCAGTTCAGTATCAACTACATTATGGCTACAAATGGGTTATTAGTTACAGAGTCCTTTTTTTTTTTTTTTCTTTTCAAGGTTATTTTAGCTCAGTGTAAAGTTTGTTCTTACCTTTAGAGGAGGAGTTCTTTTGCAGCTGCCTGCTGCTTTCTCAGGATCACTAAGAACTATAAGATTTATTTCTCCTTCCTCTTTCCCCCCCTTGAGACCCCATCAATCAGGAATATTATCGGTATTCATAGCTACTTGATAATATCATTGAGCCATGACACTTTGCATTCTTTTTTATTATAATTTCAGAGACTATGCCTTTGAGAAATTGAACAAAGATAAGATAGTAAGGATAAGTAAACATCTTCCAATTATAAAAAAAATTATAATCATAATTTTAAATCCTCCTAGTTTAGAAAATCATCCACTGAATAAAGAATCTGGGTTAAATTTATTTCATGCTTGTATAGGTACATGAGCTATTTTAGTTTTCCCTTTAGTTATATATTCGATTACTTATCCTTCACCATCAATCTGTAAAATTCAATTAAATTGAATTTTCCACTACTCTTCCTTCAGCTGCTAGAAGGTAGTCTAGGGCTAATCGGTTTTGATAATAGCATTTCTTGTTTGAGTTTCTTCTTGCACCAGTAGGGTTAAAACTTTGCTGGTCTCATTTGTTATTAATTCTAAAATTGCTTGTAATCGAATAATCCGTTTTAACATATATATTGGGGTTCTGTAGCTCCATGACCCATTCTTAGCCCAGGTGGCTGGATCATAATATTGAATTATTCACTGAGGAGGCCGTTCATTGTCACTCAAATCTCCTATTTTCACATCACTCTTTTGTCTTTTCAGTTTAGAAGCATAAACTGGAAAACCTAACAGTTTTCCAGGGGCAGTAGGAAGAAGGGAGGTTTGCTTATACTTATTACACAACTCCCATACCATCTATCAGGAACTTAATGTAAGCCCAGTGTCTGCAGATCCAATAGAGACCATGCTGATCCTTGGATAGTCCCAAGTAGCTTTGAGCTTTGGAAATCGGCTCAGGGGGGTTAGTTCAGTTATGTCCTTGTTCCACCAGGTAGTTTCCATTGCTGCTTTTTTCATCATAACATTTTTAGGCCTAGACATGACAGCTTCCCTACCAGAATGGTGAAGTTGTTTCTTTCTCTGGCTAAACAGTATTGACCTATGATGGACTTTTTTGTTGTTGTTGCAGTTTGGCCGGGGCCAGGTTTGAACCCGCCACCCTCAGTGTATGGGGCTGGCGCCCTACCCACTGAGCCACAGGCGCCACCCAATGGACATTTTTAGCTTATTCCCACTGCATGCTTATAGTGAGTGACGTTAGGAGTAGGATTTGAAGGAACGACTTCTCTGTCCCAGGGTCATTTACTGTTCATTATTGTCCCACCTCAGACTAAGCAAAATCTTATGTTTAAAGATTAAACGATGTTTTCTGCCAGGTGGAGGAATAATTTTTTAGCTTTAGGAGGAAGGTCTGAACAGATTGTTGTAATTTACCATAGAAAGCCTGGTACATAGTCTTTGAGTTTCATTTGGTTATCTTACTTTGAATTGTTATACCTATGATAGGGTCTTTTTCCTTGTACATTTATTCTTAACATAAGGCTTTTACTTTTTGCCCATCTAGGGTCAGAAGGGTTGGTTATATTTAATATCAATGGATTACAGATATAATACAGGAAAATTAACTCTTCTGAAAGGGTGGATGTCAGAAACAATGAAATGGTGTCTTCAAAGTTTTGAAATGAAAGAAGCTTACCTAGACACCTATACTCAGTGAAAATGTCCCTTAAAATGAAAATGAAATAAACACATACTTAGAGAAAATCTGAGAAAATGTGTTGGCAGCATTCCAACACTGTGAGAAATATGAAAAATTATTATATGAAACTGATTGCATGGAAACAGAAACTCAATTGTAAAGGTGCCTGAGGAAACTCCTTGGCAGATAATGCACCTAATACTCTGAAATGGACCCTGGGCACAGAATGGATGGAGATGGAGCTTCCAACACCCTGGTCCCTGACTGATTACAACATACAGTGACCTTGTGCCAACCTGCTCTGAGTGGAAATAAATCTTTGTGCTTGACAGCTAATGAGGTTTTAGGGATGTTTGTAACTGCAACAAAACCTAGCCTATTGTACATGATAGAGAAACTGATACCTTGAAGTGGGATATTGCCATGCCAAAAATCAAGAAAAGTGTTAATGATCTAAGAAAGCAGAGCTGAGACTTTTGGTAAAATGGTCACCTTGGAAGGAGAATGATGCTTCTAACTCTAGAGCTATAGTCTACAACTTCAGGCTGCAGACCGGTACCAGTCCATGGCCTGTTAGGAACTGGTCTGCACAGCAAGAGATGAGTGGCAGATGAGCAAGTGAAGCTTCATCTGTATGTGTAGCTCCCCATCACTCCCGTCGCACCTGAGCTTTGCCTCCTGCTAATTCCCCCACACTAACCCACCCAGGTGCAGGAAAAATTGTCTTCCATGAAACCAGTCTTTGGTGCTAAAAAGGTTGGGATTGCTGCTCTAGAGCAAGGATAGTCAAACTATGGTCTATGGGATCTTGGGACGGATGGAGCAAGATGGTGGACCAAAAGGATTGTTCAGCTGAGCTCTCCTAGAATAACTGGGGACAAAGAGAGAACCCAGCCATACCTGGTGCAAGGACCTTGCCCAGAGTTGTAGCTTAGGCAGCACAGTGAGAAGGTGGTGAGCTGGATATAGCATATGATCTAGAGCACGGCAAATCTTATGAATTGGGCAAGTGATTGCAACCCAGGTGATTGTCTGGCTTCCCACAGAGGTTCAGGACAGAAAGGAAGCCTTTCTGGAGTTCTAAGTTGTTGGGGAAAGCTATTCATTGAGTAGAAAACTTAGAAGAGTGGGCAGACTTCAACAGTATACAGCAACCAGATTTGAATGCTGGTTAGAGTGGAGTTGCCATAGGTTTGTTGGCTTATGAGGCAGCCATACTGAGATGGTATGCTTCCTTCCTTCCTTCCCAGGAGGCTGCCATTTGGGGGAAATCGTGAGAAGGTTTTAGCAGGGGCATAAAGCATGGCTGTCTTAATTCTGCCTGTTGGGATCAGAACTGCACTCTTGGGACAGGCTAAGGGACTCCCGGATCCCACATAGTCAGGTGGCAGTATGAGATCTGCCCCTGACGGATTCTGGAGAGCTTTAAGATCCCAATCCCACAGGGTCTGGACACAGAGAAAATAATCAGGTGATCACCGAAGACAGTTTAACTAAGTTAGGAATAAGGAACATAGAGGTTACTGGCTGTGTTCTCTGTCTCCTAAAAAATCCACAGTGCCACTTGATGTCCTGGTGACATATTGTAACATATTGTCATCTAGAGCAAGGACAAGGACTCCTGGTTTTTTTTTTTTTTTTGGGGGGTGGGGGAGGGGCTTTGCTCAAGACCTAAGCTCTGAGACTAGGTAATTTGAAATAAAGGAGGAAATGAGAAGGAGAAAGGAGGACAAGGAGGTGAACAAGAAGAAAGAATACACGAGGAAGAACCAACAGAAAAATTCAGGCACCATGAAAAACCAAAACAGCGCAACTCCCTCGAGGGACACTAAGGCAGCTACTACAGAAGACTCCATTTATGAAGAATTAATGGATTTGACAGAAGGGGAATTTAAAATATGGATGATAAAGACAATAAAAGGAATGGATGAGAAAACGGAAAGACATAACCAAAAGTTGGATGAGAGATACGTTGATTATAGAAAGGATATGGAGTAGATTAAGGAAATGAAGGAGATAATCAGGGAATGTAAAAATGCAGAAGAAAGTATCAAAGTTCTTCTTTCTTCTTGGAGAAGAAAGAACTTCAGAGCCAGAGGATAAAGTTTTTGAGTTAACCCAGGTAGTTAAAAAGGCAGAAAAGAAGAGAGAGAAAACAGAATAGGCACTTAAGAGAACTACAAGATTCCATGAGATGTTCAAACGTATGAATACTAGGGGTTCTTGAAGGAGAAGAAGATTGTCCCAAAGGAATGGAAGCCCTACTGGAAAGTATGTTAAATGAAAATTTCTGAAGTTTTACTAAAGACCCCAACACACTCTTTTCAGATGGATATCAAACTCTGGGTCATCTCAACTCAATCAGAGGTTCTCCAAGACATTGTAATGAACCTGTGCAAAATCAGGACGAATTGAAAAAATTCTGGAAGCAGCCAGGAGTAAGCGCCAATTCACATATAGAGGCAGAGCCATTAGGATGACGGCAAACTTTTCAACTGAAACTTCCCAAGCCAGAAGAACCTGGTCATTCACCTTCAACTTTTTTTTTTTTTTTTTTTTTTTGCGGTTTTTGGCCAGGGCTGCGTTTGAACTTGCCATCTCCGGTATATGGGGCCAGCACCCTACTCCTTTGAGTTACAGGCACCACCCACCTTCAACATTCTTAAAACAATTTTCAGCCTAGAATTCTGTACCCTGCTAAACTAAGCTTCAAAATTGATAGAGAAATTAAATCTTTTGCAGATATACAAGCACTGAGGAAGTTCACCACAACAAGACCAGCTCTACAGAAAATACTTAGACCTATTCTCAACACTGACCATCACAATGGACCATCAGTAAAGTAAACACCTAGAAACTAAAGGTCAAAACTTAGCTTCCACCATGGTGTAAAGGATAAAACTATACAATGGACTTTCACAAAATAAGATGAAAAGAACTCCATCACACTTATCAGTTTTCTCAATGGACTGAATTTACTACTGAAGAGGTACAGGCTGACTAATTGGATTAAAAAAGCACAAGCCATCTATATGCAGTAATTGAACAAATTGAACAGTAATTGAAGCAAAAGAAAGTCAGAAGAAAGGAGGAAGTGCAATCTTATTTTCAGGTATAAGCAGATTTTAAAGCAATTAAAGTTGAGAAAGACTAAGGTGGACACTTTACACTGGTCAAAGGAACAATACAATAAGAAAACATTTCAATTTTAAATATTGATGCACCCAACTTAAATGCTCCCAGATTTAAGAAACAGACCTTCATGAGTCTGAGAAATATGCTATCCCATTACATCATAATACCCAGGGATTTTAACACCCCTCTGACAGAACTGGAAAGATCCTCTAAGCAGAAACTAAACAAAGACACAAAGGACTTAAATGTGACCCTAAAACAAATGGGATTAATAGACATATACAGAACACACCACCCCAAAGCTAAAGAAAATACATTTTTTGATTTAATTTTGACCAAAGTACATTACTTAAACATTAATTTTTAGTTCAGTTTGTTAATATGTTGTTTGGGATATTGCATCCTCATTTATAAGTGAAATATGTTTGTAATTTCCCCTTTATAATAATATATTCTCTCCAATTTTAATATCAAGTGTACCCAGATCAAGTAGAATGATTTTGAAGTATTTTTCTATTGTCTATAAGATTTGGCATGATCTGGTTTTTTTAAATTATCTTTTACTTTTATTTATAAATATTAGTTGTCTATTTTTTGAGACTTAAAAAAGATAATAAGTTAACTGATGACTCCATACTGAATCTCAGAGTCAAAGCATTCTGTAATAGACATACTCTTATTTGACAATGCGAATGTTACTTTCTTTGCATTATTATTGTTGTTGTTATTATTGCTTAATATTTCAATGCAGCAAGTCTCTGATTTCTTTTCTGAATGTATTTATGTTTATTCATTCTTTACGAGGTTTTTGTTTCGAGTCCCTATCTTAAACATTGTTATTGTTATAAAATTTTAAACCTCTTTAATTTTGTGAAGGCAAAAAATGGAAACCTAATAAACACGTGTATGTAAAAATTTTTTAAAATATATCAATGGATTACAGTTTCTCCAGTTACAACTAGGGGAAGGAGGCTTACCATCTAATGAGTAACAGTTTCTAAGGGTATAAGGTGAAGGAGCTTTTCCTTTTATTAAATGGATTACAGTCATTGGGATTAATCCATGTGGCCCAAATTATACAAGGCCAGTACATACATCTTGCATAGGTGCCTAATCGGTGGCTTATGTACTTGTCTCTTTCAGTGTATTGTCTTTGCCAAGATGGATTCATACATGCTCCTTCAAACATTAGATTATTAAAAACTTGGCATGCATTGAAGATTCCTAATATTTGTTTAGGTATTCCTTCTGTTATAACTTGAGTTAGTGTCTTTCTAGGGGTATCATTTTACCACGTAGCAAATTCAGTCTGCTCTAGGGGTTCAGAAGGATTATAGCAAACAGCAGGCCCACTGGGGGCTACACATACCTGATATTGGGTATTAAATGTGCAAGTTCCTTCAGGCTTTCCTATACATTCGTAATAAGAAGTAAACCAGTAACAGTTTTGACAGTTTGTCCAGTGTGGGTTTTCTCTTGGATACATTTTTTACATCCCTTGGATACCTGAGATTAAAGAAGAAAGGTGAAAAGGTTCAAAGCAAAGAATCAGTCCCACATCACTGCTGCTCGTTGTTCAAGCTTCTGCCGTGGGTAGACCTGTCAGCTCCTGGTATGTGACTGGGGCAGGACTGCAGTCTGTTTTCTCAGGGTAAGGTGGTGGGGATGCTCTGGGTGTGGTTGGACTGTGCACTCCTCCTCACAGGCTCGTTTCACATGTGAGTGATGTATCCAGGCAGGAATGCCATTCACCTTCACTGATGTTGGTGTGGATAGGATCACCAAGTAGGTACCTTTTCACCCGGCTCAGGCTTCGATTTTTAATCCTCACCTGGTTACCTGGAGAATAGGGATGGACTGGGGCAGATAAACTGTATGACATCTATCATTCACCCCTTCTGAAATCTTTTATTATTTTTCCCCAGTGACATTAGTTGGTTAGTAAGTTCTGTTTCTCTCAGTTTTCTTGGGGTCCCTGGTAAATTTCTTAAAATGGGACAGGGCCTGTGATACAATAAATAATGCTAATGGTAAAGCCTGGATCCACTGAAGTTTAGATGCTTGGCATATTTTCCCTATACTGGCCTTCAATTTTCTATTCATTCTTTCAACTTTTCCAGAATTCTGTGGCCTGTTGGCAGCATGTAGTTTCCAGTTAATTTCCAAAATGGTAGAGTCATTTCTTAAGAATATGTTCAAGAGCCAGAGAGAGCAATGCCAATTCAGGAAGAAAAGTGGCTATGCTGTTTCAAAGTAAAGAGGACTTTTTTTTCTTCAGTTTCAAATGTAATTGACCTTGGGTCTTCTGCTGAGTGCTAGTACCTTATCTAAAGGCCATTCATAACATAGCAGCCACAGTTTTAGCAGGCAAAAAGATAGAAAAACAGTTTTTAACAAACTTTGTATTAACTCTGCAATGGTAAATTGACCCTTTGAGTTCTGACTTTTGATGCATTTTTTTCTCATTACTTTTATTTATTTTTGAGACAAGAGTCTCACTTTGTCACCCTCGGTTGAGTGCTGTGTTGTCACAGCTCACAGCAACCTCAAACTCTTGGGCTCAAGCAATTCTCTTGCCTCAGACTCCTGAGTAGCTGGGACTACAGGTGCCCACCACAATGTCCAGCTTTATATCCATGTTGTTGGTGGTGGTCTTGAAACTGTGAGCTCAGGCGATCCACCCTCCTTGGCCTCTCAGATTGCTAGGATTACAGGTGTGAGCTACTGCGCCCAGCCTCTCATTACTTCAAATATGTGTACAAGAATAGAAATTTAAGAGGCTTCAAACATAAGTCTTATTAAACTGGGAATAGACAACTTTGTTATTTTAACTAGAAATTTTCTTTTCATTATAATCAACTTAATCACATATAAAATTCCATTTTTTTTTTTTTTTTTTGGAGACAGAGCCTCAAGCTGTGGCCCGGGGTAGAGTGCTATGGCATCACAGCTCCAACTCCTGGGCTCAAGCCAGTCTCCTGCCTCTGCCACAACGCCCAGCTAATTTTTGGTTGCAGCCGTCATTGTTGTTTGGTGGGCCTGGGCTGGATTCTAACCCACCAGCTTGGGTATATGTGGCTGACACCTTAGTCACTTGAGCCACAGGCGCTGAGCCACAAAATTCTTTCTTAATTCTTCACAAACCTTCATGACTTACATGCACCATCTTTCAGCATTTTAAAATTCCTTGTTTTCTGTCTTAAATTTTCTTTCTTAAAACCACCAGTTACTTTAAGACAAAAGGTTTTCCTACAAGATTCTTTCCTATACAAAATTATTCTCTTTTGTTTTATCTTTCCTTATCAAAAGTTTATCTTTATGCGCATGTCTTTCTACACATCTCTCTTCTCCCCTACTTACTGGTTCCTTTTATTTTTAAGTCTAAACTTAGGGAAAAGAAAATTATATACAAAGTCTCATCAAGATTCTTCAAAAGCTGCCATGTTAAGAGGGCAGATATTTAACTTAACCTTAAGATTCTGTCCAAACAGTGGAGTAGGGCAATTAAACTGGATCTCCCAAGAGCAGAGAAGCTGTGGAATACACAGGGGGGTGTATTTTACCTTCTGCTTCAGAGATAGAGCCACAAAAGCAGGTCAATCTTCAGAGCCTATGTAAAGAGGCAGGCCATATTTAGGGATGATTCCTCTAAGTAGAAAACAGGTGACTTCTTTGGCTTTTTCACTTCGAGTGGGAAAAACTTTGACTCACCCTGAGTTATATCATACTTATTTCCTCTGCTTGTAGGCATTTCAGTAAAATCCACTTGAATGTTTTTAAAAGGTATAGTTCTTACACATTGAATATCTGGTGGCAGATGGGAGCCTTGTTTGGCTACAGGTGACAAATCTTTGACTTAATGTTTCTGCCAGGTCTGTTAGATGTTTTATATAGAAATACTTTCGTAGTAGTTAGAGTGGAGTGTCCTAGATGGGTGGATTCATGCATAGCCTGCACCATAGTTCCCAATAATTCTGGCACAACTGTGCTTTCATCTGGTAAACGCATCCAGTCATCATCTATGGCAAATGCTTGCTCTTGTGTTAACCACGCCAACTCTTTTTTTACTGTGTACTGGTGTTACATTTGGGACCCAAGGTAGTAGGGCTGCAAATATACATTGGCTTCTTGTTACCCAGCATGCTTCTGCCATCAGTTTTAGTATTCCTTTAAATAATGTGTCCTTGCCTCTTTTGGTGTCCTTTGCAATGCATTACTGCCACCTTACTAGATTTCCACACAGTTTTCAGTAAGTTTTGTATTTCTTGGTGATACTTTGTTTTCCAGCTGAGTTTAATAGTCCTTTTTCTCTATGCAGTGCACCATGAATATGCAGGTTAAAAAGGCATACTTTGAATCAGTATAAATGTTGACTGGTGAGTGCTATGATTTCTGCCTTTTGGGAAGATATCCCAGGTGGGAGTTGTTTTCTTTAATGGCTTAGAATGCTTTTTCCTGAGGGCCTTTCACCCTAGGGCTGGGGTTCTCAACCTGTGGATCCACCCACAGGAACTGTATTAAAGGGCTGGGGCATTAGGAAAGCTGAGAACCCCTGGACTAGGGGCTCTTTATTACCCCCTTTGTAACTTCATACTAGGGCTTAGCAAGCATGGCAAAATTTAGGATCCACAGGTGATAGAAGCCAGCTGCCTCTAAAAATTCTCTGGCCTTGGGAACAAGCAGGTTACAAATTACCTGGTTTCTTTCAGGAAATTTTATATGCACAGTTCTCTAAATGTTTTAACAACATATCAGTTCCTTGAGCACATCCTTTTCTAGTCTCGTAGCCTAAGAGTAAATCATCCACATACTGCAGTAAGGTACTCTGTAACTTGTCCAGGAAAGGTTGACAGGTCCCTGGCCAGTGCTTCCCCAAGATTGTAGGGGAGTTTTTGAACTCTTGTGGCAACTGAATCCAGGTACAACCTGGTTTCGGGAGTCTTCCCACTGGAAGGCAGATAGCTTCTGATACTGGAGCCACTTGGATAGTAAAAAAGGCATCTTTCAAATCCGCCAAGTGTCTGTGGGAACTGATCAGGGTGTCCAGGCTTACCAGTCACTACTCTCTATACCTTTACTAGACTTAGGTCTAAACTCTCTTCTTACTCCAAAGGATGGCCATTCTAGCTCACAAAGTTTTCTCAACTTTTTAGGGATCATAGTAACTCCATAGTCCCCTACAAAGCCCTTTTAAAAATTTCTGAACCAGGGCGGCAGCCACATACACTGGGGCTGGTGGGTTTGAACACGACCTGGGCATGCTAAAACAATGGCAACTGCAACAACAAAAAAATAGCTGGGTGTTGTGGCGGGCACCTGCAGTCCCAGCTACTTGGGAGGCTGAGGCAAGAAAATCGCTTAAGCCCTAGAGTCTGAGGTTGCTGTGAGCTGTGATGCCACGGTACTACCCAGGGTGACAGCTTGAGACTCCATCTCAAAAAAAAAAAAAAAAAAAAATTCTGAACCATTAACCCTAGGGGAGTTTCCTCAGACCTAGCAGGACCCATCCCTGTGGTGCAGACAAATGGCGGTGGGGGTTTAGGGGGGTTTCTGTCAGGTGCCCATCTGGCCTCGCCTCTCAGGAGGCTTTAAGGAGCGTCTTAGCTAAGGTGCACCCGTATAAACCCCAGGCTGTGCAGCAAGTCACTGTTTCACCTCATGACATCTCCATGCAACTACAGGTTGGGGTCCAATCGAGCTCTGTAACTGTGACCAGTAATGGGGCTATACAGTCACTCTTTCATACATCATTTATTCTCAGAGACTAAACAATTTCTCTTAATCCCTTTTACTTTTGTTGAGGCCCCCTGCCTCCTTCTGTTTCTTTTGACCCCTCTAACTGAGGCCCATTGCCTCTTGGAGGTCAATTCCTTTTCCTGTCCCTTTTTACTGAGGCTCCTACCTCGAAGAGGTAATCAGACTCTCTTCCACTCTCTGGAGTGGGCTTCACTAGTTTTATACCCTTCTTAATCCAATTCTTAACGTAAGTCTAGATGTGCCCTTCCACAGTATGTTCATTCTTCTCATAGGACCACCATGGGACCTCCCCTCTGTGTAATCAGCACGGGAGCGCCCTTAGGGAACGGCATCAGTCAGGGTGCCGGGGAGCACACCAAGGTGTGCTACGCCTGGCATGGGGGAAGCCCCTAGAACCTCTCAGTCCGAATCTACGTGCTCATTTTCCCATTCAGGGAACCAAAAAATGTTGGAATAACATGCTGAGTTAAAACAGACAGACTCACCAACCATACAGAGGAAGGAACCTTTAATTGCAGGTGAGAACTGAGGTCCTCGTGGCGTAAAATGCTGAGTTCCAGGAACAGTTTTTTTCTAGGCTCTTTTATTCCTTTTTTATTGCTTCAATTCAGTATCAGCTACATAGTTACAACTGCAGATGTTAGAAACCAGGGTATTGTTATTAGTTTTCAAGGTTATTTCATCTGAGTGTAAAGTTTGTTCTTATCTTTAGAGGAGGAGTTCTTCTGCCCCTGACTGCGGCTTTCTTAGGATCACTAAGAAGTATAAGATTTATTTCTCCTTCCTCAAAAATATGTGCTCATACATGCATAGAATATTTTCCCTTTTTTTATTGTTTGAGATTCATTGAGGGTACAAAGAATTAGGTTGCACTGATAGCATTTGTTAGATAAAATCCCTCTCTTAATTGTGTCCTACAGAATATTTCCTTGAAGGTTTCAAATAAACTGGTAACTACATTTGCTTCTGGGGGAAGAGGGACACTTATATTGTATACTCCTATTTGAATTTTTACATGTATGGCATCTAGCTTTTCAATTTAAAAAAGTCATTAAGGAGAAAAGTACATAAGAATGTTATCTTGTAATTTTAAGTGTATCTCTAGTAGTAAATAATGTCATTCGTTTATTCATGCTTATATGTTATTTGTGTTTTCTTTTTCTGTGAACCACCTGTTCTTCTCTTGTTTGGGTTGCACTGTTTATTGGTGTGTAAGAGCTTTTTACATAATAAAAAAATTAGCTCTTTGACCACCATGACCCAATTTAGAATGCAGAGACTAAAGGGGACTAGCAGGGCACATCTGCCCAGCTTAGCCCGTCCAGGAGAGGAGGGGCGTGATCTCCCTCCAGCTGCTCTTCGCCAGCTCATGTTCTTTGCTCTCTGTGAGCCCCTCCCCCCTTTATCCTTAAGCACAGTCCTTATAGGACAGGTCAGTCCATTTCCTCTTTCTCTTCAGTGAAATCTGTAAAATCTTTCCTAGAACTTTAAGTCAGTCAGTCATCCATGATGAAGAACTTACTGTGAACTAGATTGAAGATTGCCAGGTGCTGTGGGATAGGGTTTCTGCCAGGGTCTCCTGGGAGGGGGGGAGGAAGGTCACATAGAGAGGGGCAGCGATAACTTAGTGGCTGCATTTATTGACCTCTCATACAATGACATGTTGCTTCCTTCTTAATGTGACTTATGCTGGGTCCTCTTTTTCCCTTTCTCTTTGCTCTTGTTCTTGACATCTTTAGCTACTTTAATGACTTTTACTGTCTAAGTGCTAGAGACTGCCCAGAGCTTCACGTTCCTCTCTCTAACTGCTTACTTGTCACTTCTCCCGGCTGGACACTTCTAATGTGACATGTCCAAAGCAGAACCCTTGGTGTCTACCCTTTTCTTTCCCCCTAGTCTTTCCTGTCTTAGTAAATGATGCTGCTCTCTGGCTAGCTGCTCCGACCAACAGCCTGAGAGTTGCCTTTGCTCCCTCCCCTTTACCTCCCTTGGCTAGCCTGCTCCTGAGCTTTGTGGTTACACGGACAGTTTCTACACCAAGCACCTTCCTCTTTGCACCTCCAGTGTCAGCCCTTTAGTCCGAGCCACTGTCTTCTCTCACCCAGGCCAACAAAATAGCCTTCTTCTAACTGGCCTCTCTAATTTTCTCATTCACACATTTATGGAAGACCTTGTCTTTGTTAGATAATAACTAACAGTCACCTGAGGAAATGCAAGATCTCCTGTTTGATGAGTATTCCAAGGACTGCAAGTGTGAGTTTAATGAGAGTCTGTGGCTCCACGACTCAACTGTGGTGAGCAGAGCAGGAAGGGCTTCCCTCCTGAGCTGAGACTATAAGGATGGTGGGGACAGAGAAACAGGTCTCCAGGCAGAGGACACAGTGCAAGCCCTGTGGGAGATGGGGGAGCAGAGCTGGTGAAGGGGCTGGAGGAGGCCCCCCTGGGTGGAGCAGTGAACACAGCAGCCTGGTGGGGGGAGTGCGGGCAGCTGGGCGGCCCACAGGGCCTGCCTTCTGGGTGCAGTAGTGTTTTCACCACAAAAGAGGTACTGAGTGCTGTGATAGACAACTGCCACTTGCTCTCTCCCCACATTCTTGCCCCTTTCCGGCATTTTTCTGCTTCATTTATTTTCCTACTCTGAGAGCACTGTTTCAGAACTGAGCCTTTTTCTTCAGATTTCCACCAACCTTCCTGTTCCTCACCTAAATTGGTCTTACCTCATACTTAAATGAGAAAATAGCAAGGATCATAAGAGAAATACCTCATCTTTCATTGCCCACCCACCTCCCCACCTCCCTCTGTACTTCGTATCTGTACCAGCAAGTGAGGAAGTGTCCTCTCCCGTCTGCACCCTGGACCCCTCTCCCTCTCATCTGCCCTGGGATTTGGTTGTGCCTGTTATGTCCTTCTCTTCCACCTCACCTCCCTTTCCTTCCTTTCCTCCCCATCCCTCACCCTCGCCTCCCCAGCACTTGCTCTGGGTCACCCCTGCAGCCTGTGAAAATGCCCACACCTACCTTGTTAAAATCCACCCTCTACCCTCCCTTTAGGTACTGCTCATTTCTCTGCTTCTCTTATAGCCAGAACGCTAAAAAGAATTGTTTTGTATTCATTTTCTTCACCTTAACTCATTCCACTAAAAGGGCTAAGTCCTGACCACATGTGGTTGGTGAGTACACAAACTGTGGCTCATGTTTCTGAGGCATTAAATTATTAATTGTATTTTAATTTCTTTAGGTTCTATAGCCTCATGTGGCTAGTAGCTACCATATTGAACAGCACAGCTCTAAATGATTCTAATTGTATAATTAACAGAATTTACATATCTGTATATATATCATACACCTGTATAACTTTGTGCATGAGAGTTCATATTCTTTTCAAATACGTAGTCAGTGAGAATCTCCTGGGTCCCTCTGGGAAAAATCTGGCACAATTTGGCCCTGACCCCTCTCTATCCCCTTCTGGTGCACCTGTGTCTCTCCTGAACTCAAGACCACTGGCACAGGCCTGCTAGCCTGGGCCCAAGATGGAATAAAGACACATGATAACATCATGTTATTAACATCATGAAACTTGGTGTGGTTGAACAGTAGATTGGTTGTTTTACTGCCCAAGCTGGTAAACCTTGGTATTGACGCCTCTGTTAACCTGCAGGTAGATTGTCTTAGCCAGTAGATTAGATTAAGGTCTGGCTGAAAGATTGGGTTCTCCACACCTTGTCTTGAGGTTTCTAAACTTTGCTTCATTGTGCTCTTCCCTCTGTGTTTGTGGAAATCTTCGGCCAGGAGCAAGGAGGCCTCTCTGTTTGTATATTTTACTATCAGCAGAGCTCACAGCCCCAGACTCATCCACTTAGCCCCATAGCCATCTCAAGCATGCCAAGAATCGAAAAATAACTTCCTCAGGAAAGTTTGGTTCCCAGGTCTGAGACAAACCTTGACACAATAACCTGTCTGGCTTAAGTCCTGCTGAGCTAATAGGGAAGTGAATGAGGAAATGGGCGTGGGTACTTTTAAAAATCAGACAGCATATCAAGTGACGGTGATTCTCATGCTCTGAGAAGGTTCATCCTTGCTTCAGAAGAAAGTGTGATTTTGGGGATAATAGTTCTTTAAAACCCCTCTGTAATACTTCCTCCTCTTCCTTTACAGTAAAGACAAGCCCAGGACCTTTGCAGGTTAACAGCATCTAGACAGAATTTAATAACACGATGTTATCATATTCAGTTTTGCAGCCACTTTCAATTCATTGCAAATACTAGTTTTCCATTCATAGCTGTGATATGAAGTTTCCTTTATAAATGTATCTGTGTTTTTCAAGAGCCAGTTTAGGAAAAAAGATAGTAATTCAAGTGATATCTGGATCTAGTGCAAATAATACGTACTTCGTGAATGACCAAAATCTGGAAAATGCTCCCTTAGAAACAGCTGTCAAGATTGATGGGTTTGCAAGACTGGTTCCATCTTAAGCAAAACTACCTCTTCCCTGGAACAGCTATCAGGGCCTGTTGTTTGTCTTTGCTTCTCATCCCAAAGGTTTGTTTACCAAGCAAAAGTTGGGGGTCGCTGGTTCCCAGCCGTGTGTGCACACAGCAAGAAGCAGGGCAAGCAGGAGGCAGCAGATGCCGCTCTCCGTGTGCTGATCGGGGAGAACGAGAAGGCAGAACGCATGGGTTTCACAGAGGTAACCCCAGTGACCGGGGCCAGTCTCAGAAGAACTTTGCTCCTCCTCTCAAGGTCCCCAGAAGCACAGCCAAAGACAGTTAAGACGTCTACTTTTGGTGCTTTCTTTTGGGGGGGGGCAAGGGTGGGGCTTCCTGCTGGTGGAGTTCACTCTGACTTGCTATCATGTGAGTGAAACTGGTCCTCACTGTCAGCCTCTGTAGGGGACATAACTGGGACAGTAGATGGGAGAGGGGCATGTGTCAAGGAGAGCTTGGTCTCCCTGCTCACGGTGGATGCGGTGGACACAGCCTGGGAATTGTGACACAGCCTCCTGACACAGCCTCCTGTCCCCACAGCTCCCACTCAGTGGCAGCACTTTCCACGACCAGATAGCCATGCTGAGCCATCGCTGCTTCAACACCCTCACTAACAGTTTCGAGCCATCCTTGCTTGGCCGTAAGATCCTGGCCGCCATCGTCATGAAGAAAGACACTGAGGACATGGGTGTTGTAGTAAGCCTGGGGACCGGTGAGTGAGGTTCTGGAGTACACTCTTCCAGGCATCTGCCTCCTGCATTGGCTGGAAGTGGGTTCTTGTCATCCTCCCCCAAATTCTATGCAAGGGAATTCAAGGCAGGGAGCAAAGACTTCGCTTATACTTGATTTTAGCTATAGCCAGTTCACAGTGAGGAATGAGTTATCTCCAGAAAAGAGAATCTGGGCATCAAGAAGCTGATAGATTGTGGCTGAAGTCCACCTGTGAAATTTAAGAACAAATAGCCTTCACCCAGTTCATCGTGATTTTCCTCTGGTGATTCCAGTTGTGTTTTCAATGCCTTCCTAGGAAATCGGTGTGTAAAGGGAGACTCCCTCAGCCTGAAGGGAGAAACTGTCAACGACTGCCACGCAGAGATCATCTCCCGGAGGGGCTTCATCAGGTGGGCACTTGGGGCGGGGCTGCTGCTGTGCCTCCCTTCTCCTCTCCACGCCTCTGCCGCCACCGGGCACCGGGGCTCCAACATAACCTCCAGAACCCCAGGAGATGGCAGGTGGTTGAGGCAGCAGTGACAGCATTTGCTTTTAGCCTGTTCATTCGAACCTGTCTGACAGAATTGGTCTCCTCTGTGACTAGGCTGCATCCTGCTTCTCAGCCTGCTTTTAAGTGCTATCCTTTTTCTACTAACTATTTCATGTCCTTTCTAAAAACCACAGGATGAACTTTTGGTTCTCAAGGCCTTGTTTGTAAGGCTGTCTTCTACCTCCATTTTTGGACTAAACAACCTCAGTGTTTCTGCCAGCTCTCTCCTCCAACTCACCTTTTCCTTAATTTATGAGGGGAGATTAGAAGCAACAGCGTCCTGTAGTCCTGAAATCAATTTGTTCTGCCCTAGAATCCCTGTGGCCGCCATAGCATGGAACCCTCAATAGAAAGGAAACTGATCCAAAAGTCTGACTTTGCTTTTTATAATGCTGGGGTCTCCCATAGAGAATGTCCCACCACTTCTATCTGTCTGAGCAATTGTGAAAAGTTTGCAGCATTAAGGCTTTTCCGTAACTTGGGGCTCAGATGGAGGTCAGATTATAGAAGCAACTGCTCTTCCCAAAGTTGACCCTGTCTTTCTAAACATTTTTTCTTTGTGTAGGTTTCTCTACAGTGAATTAATGAAATACAACCCCCAGACAGCGAGGGACAGCATATTTGAGCTCGCTAGGGGAGGAGAAAAGCTCCAGATAAAGAAGACCGTGTCATTCCACCTCTACATCAGGTGTGCGCACATCTGTGGCAGCCCTGGGCTGGGCATCGAGACACTTCCCAGGCTGCAAATGAGACCCTCCACCACCAGCCACACTCCACTCTGGGTTTTTTGAGACACATACCTATTATAGAATGACTCACATACCCTGCTGCCCACCTCTGGTGTCTCGTAGTGGTCCCCAGAAAATATCCTTCTGCCTCATCTGACTACTCTTGATCCCCACCCAGGAAGTGGGGGAGGTTTGCACAGGTGAGTCTGAACAGCTGCCCTTTCCTGCAGCACTGCACCCTGTGGAGACGGTGCCCTCTTTGACAAGTCCTGCAATGACCGAGCCATGGAACACACAGACTCCTCCCACCGCCCTGTCTTTGAGAATCCCAAACAAGGCAAGCTCCGTACCAAGGTAGAGAATGGTGAGTGACATGCACCCTTCTTCCTTCCCAAAAAACCTCTGCTGGTTCCCAGGACCCCAAAGTCTTGAGTGGAGGAGTTCTGTAGAAGGATCAAAGTTCCATCTTGAATCTGTCAGTTTGGGAGACCTCCAGGTCAAACGGGAGGTGGAGGTACCTATCTTGCTCAGAAGAGAGAGCCTCCTTGGATGTACAGTATGGCTGTGCTCCCCTATAGGGTCTTCCTAGCAGGGGAAATGGGGAGGGTCAGCTTAAAGAGGGGGAATGAAAAAGAAGTGGTACAGAGCCAGGCCTGAGGAGCCGGCGGGCCTGGTCTCCCCTGGCTGTTGGTTTACACCTACTCGCCAGCTCCTACTTGCCTGCTTCTTCCCCGTCCCCCGTCCCCCCCCCCACCTCCTCACATCCACTCCTGCTCCCTTGAGACCACACTTTAGCAGTTATCAGAGTGGCCCTAAAACCCTGCTAAGTACCATAAACAAATAGAGTCACTGTGCGACCCATTGCTAGGCATATGCCCAAGAGAAATGAAAATGTGTCCACGCAAAAACCAGTGTGTGAATGTTCAGTGCAGCATATTCATAATAGCCAGAAAAAGTGGAAATAACCCAATGCCTATCAGCTAAAGGACAGATATAAAACGTGATGCATCTATATACGGGAATATTATTTGGCCATAAAGAGAAAGCAGCACTGACATCTGCTCACAAAATGGGTGGGCTTAGACACGTGCTGCTCAGTGAAAACAGCCAGTCACAAAAGGTCACATACACAAGATTACATTTATATGAAGTATCCAGAGCAGACAGATCTGCAGAGATGGAAAACAGACAAGTGGTTGCAGACTGAGGGTGGGAGAGAGGGAGGAGTGACTGCCAGTGAACAGAGAGTTTCTTTTTGGAGTGATGGAATGTTCTAAAATTAACTGGTGATCGTTGCAGAACTGTGAAAATACTAAAAACCACTAACTTACATGCTTTAAATGGGTAAATTGTATGGCATACAAATTATATCTCAATAAAGCTGTTACTTAAAAGAATAACAACCCAGCTCAGCACCTGTGGCTCAAGCGGCTAAGGCGCTAGCCACATACACCTGAGCTGGTGGGTTCAAATCCAGCCCCCACCGCCAAACAACAACAATGGCTGTAACCAAAAAATAGCCAGGCATTGTGACAGGTGCCTCTAGTCCCAGCTACTTGGGAGGCAGAGGCAGGAGAATCGCTTAAGCCCAGGAGTTGGAGTTGCTGTGAGCTGTGATGCCCTGGCACTCTACCCTGGGTGACAGCTTGAGGCTCTGTCTCAAAAAAAAAAAAACCTGTAGTGGTTTCCCACTGCACTTCATACAAAAGCAAAATCTGGTATGATCTCAGCCTCACGCCCGTGCCACTATCCCCATCCCACTATCCCCATCCCTCATGTGTGTGAGTCACATGGGCTTTTCCTTGGCTCCCTGAATAGATGGGTCCCTTGCTGCCTCAGGCCCTTGGCTTTAGTTCTGTGTGTGAAATGCTCTCCTTCCCCTTCCCCTTCCTGTCTCAGCGCAGACTCTGCTATCCTAGGCAGTCCCCTGCAGTCCTTACTCCTCACAGCCTCACAGCACTGTCAGTCAGCATTGGAGCCTTAGGGATGTGTCAGTCCCCTTGCGCAGTGCCCTTTCCATTCCTTCCTGTCCTCTTCATCTCTGCAGTGTTCTCAGGGGACAGGATCTTTAGCTGGTTTTGCTCACCATTGTCTCCCAGAGCCAGGTGTAGGGCAGGTGCTGTGAGATCCATGAAGAATGAATAGATGGGTGGCCTTTGTCCCAAGCCCCAGGAGTACACACACCATGCCAAGGAGTGGTTTGATCCAATGGCATGTAGGACTGACCCAAGTCTCTCACGCAGGGGAGGGCACAATCCCTGTGGAGTCCAGCGACATTGTGCCTACGTGGGATGGCATTCGGCTCGGGGAGAGACTCCGTACCATGTCCTGTAGTGACAAAATCCTACGCTGGAACGTGCTGGGCCTGCAAGGGGCACTGTTAACTCACTTCCTACAGCCTGTGTATCTCAAATCTGTCACATTAGGTAAGGGACCTGCCTTAGGGTCTGGAGCTGGTCTGTCCTTGTGCCCAAATCCTAGGAAACTACATGTTGTGTTACCTGGGGTGGCGGTGACATCCCCTTTCCAAAGTAAACACGTTTCCATCGTTAGGAATGGTTCTGAGTGTCCAGGCTGCTGGGGCAGGGAGACCAGTTTAGGCAGCTTAAGTAAAGACAACACCAGGCTGGGCTTTTCAAGAGGAGTTAAAGAAACCTAACCTTAAAACTGCAGCGTTTTACCTTGCTTGCTGTCTACCGCCCTCGGCCTTATCTGGAACCCTTTATTTTGTGCTTAAATATTTGGTGATCCCAAGGATCACATGTAGCCACAATCAGAAGGCTCCTTCCCTGTCTTGACAACCTTGTTTCATGCCTCCAAATCCCCACCAGCCTCTGCCTCTTAACAGCATCTGGTGCAAACACAGGTGTGTAGAGATTTTTTTTTTTTTTTTTTTTTTTTTTTTGTACCCAGGTTACCTTTTCAACCAAGGGCATCTGACCCGTGCTATTTGCTGTCGTATGACGAGAGATGGGAGTGCATTTCAGGATGGACTACGATACCCCTTTACTGTCAACCACCCTAAGGTGCTATAACCCTGTTCTGTTTGCCCTTGACCTTTTTCTCCTTTCAATTGATGAGCAGAGCAAAAATGTACTCTGGGCTAAGGGAGCCATTGTTGGTACCCCAAGAACTTTATCCTTTCCTCCTTTTGGATGCCAAGGGGTTTTCCTTCTCTTAGTCTGTAGTTTGAATCAAGGAGAAGTTAGTATGTCTAGAGTCTGCTCAGTCATAGCCAAACAGAGCCCTAAATAAGGAAGAAAAAGATCACAGCCTCACACACTGCTTTCCTTAGTCTTAAGTCCCTGTTTCAGAATCTCATTCCTGCAAGGTTTCCATCTTTATTCCATCACTTCTGGGATTCCTAGGTTGGCCGAGTCAGTGTATATGATTCCAAAAGGCAATCTGGGAAGACGAAGGAGACAAGCGTCAACTGGTGTTTGGCCGATGGCTACGACCTAGAGATCCTGGATGGCACCAGAGGCACTGTGGATGGGTGAGGAGCCAGACTGGGGGCAGCATGTGTCTGCAGATCTTGAGTTGCCTGCACTGCCTTGATTTCTCCACTTTGGAACCCCAGGTGAATAATGAACGCTTTTGTTTCTCTAGGCCACGGAATGAATTGTCCCGGGTCTCTAAAAAGAACATTTTTCTTCTATTTAAGAAGCTCTGCTCCTTCCGTTACCGCAGGGATCTACTGAAACTCTCCTATGGTGAGGCCAAGAAAGCTGCCCGAGACTATGAGGTAGCCAAGAACTACTTCAAAAAAAGCCTGAAGGACATGGGCTATGGGAACTGGATAAGCAAACCCCAAGAGGAAAAGAACTTTTATCTCTGCCCAGTATAGCATGATTCAGTGACAGGTGCATTGGGGTGAGAGACGTAGGATTTGCATTCCTTGTTATGTTGGTGAAAGGGTATATTTCTCCTCCTTTCCTCCCCCACCCACACCTGGTAGCATTAAGAACTTTGGGATCCACTTGTCCTGCTTTCTTGGGGATTGCTAAGCAGGGTCTAGTCAGGCCCCTATCTCTTTTCCTATATGAAGAGTCAGAGACTTAGGGCAGGGATAAGGGGTTACCTTTTCCTTCTCCCCAAAGCAAAAGCAGTCACTGAGCCCCTGTAGCCCATTTCCTCTAAATTGTTTTATATTTTTTTCCTTTTCCTGTGTGTTTACTGCACTGATCTCTTGATCAGGCCTGGTCAACTCTGTGCATCATGTCAGGGACTGAGGACTCATTTGTGAACTCTGCAGACCCCTCTACTTCGCTCTCCCCCCTTCTGAGGTTACTTCCTTGTTATGAAAGTTTCTCTATTCCCTCCCCAAGAGGATAAAGACGTGAACTTAAAAGAATTTGGTAAAACATTTACTGCAGTTGAAAACTGCAGTCAGTACCAATGGAAGTGCTATCAGAATCTGCAAATAATGCTTTTGATCTTCCCATCTTGCACTTTTAGCCAGCCTGTGGGGGATGGGGAAAGCCAGGGGACACTGCACCCCTCTCCAGGCAACAGTGACTCTAGAACCAGCCAGTCTGGCTCAGGGAGGATTCTGCTTGCAGGGTAACACAGACCACTTCCCAGGGAACGCAGGCATTCCTTGGAATATTGCCAAACTTCATCTACCCCTTATAAATAATTCTTAAGAAGTTCCCCTGCCAATGTGGGGTGTAAAGCCATAGACCCCACCAACTGGTAGGAAAAATGTCCAGGACAAATCTCAGAGGATCAGATCATTTCTGCTCAGATAATTAAGATTTTGCAAAAAAAATCATGTTGGTCAGATCACTGTTTGACCTGGTATAGTCCTCCTCACAGGGAAGTTGGCAAAGTCATATGTCAATCAAGAGTTTTAAAGGAATGCCATAGGTGTTGATTTTTAACTGCCTCAGATACCCTATAATTGAGCAGTTCACATGTTCAGACATAGTTCTCTTTTTATCCAGACACGCTCACTTTGCTGGTCAGCTTCAGAAGTAGGTTCATGGCAGGGTACAGACAGAGGTCTCCTTATAGTAGCAGCAGATGGAAGAGCAGCTATTCTCATGCTCTCTGGAGCAAGACCCTTGACTCCTGTGGCCAGAGCCTTTCACTTCTTTGGAGTCTAGCTCTGGGGCTGAGTCAGCCAGACATGCTGGAGAGGACGCAGGCACTGCTGCCTCAGGACCTGAGCCTGGAGGTGCATGTTTGTCTGGGAGGTGTGAGCCAGTGCCCTGGGGGCTTCCCACCCCACCCTGCGCAGACTGCTGACCAGCTTGCCTCAGCCTCAGTAGTAGACACACTCACATTTGCACTTTTGTTCTGGGGCCCGCTGTACTCTCTATACAACCAAAAATTGACCAAAATAGGAAGACCCATGTTTTTAAAATAGACTAAGGATGTCTCTGTGGAACACCAAAGTGTTCCAAGGAACTGATAGGAAAATGGTATCTTCTGGGGCACAAGGGGCCTGCTTGCCCCTGGCCCTGAGTCTTCTGAGGGCACACACACCAGTCCTTGTGTCCACATTGGGGGCAGAGTTATCTTACGGTTCTAGCTATGGGAGGAAACACATCATTTCACATTTTCAGGCAGGAGGGTTCTCACGTATGGGTTCCTGGAAGTGCTGTGCCACTCTGGTTCATGTTGGGCATTGTATCTGCAATAGAGCATAGGCCAGCTGCCTCTTCTTTAATCAGACAACAGGGGCTCTCAGAAGGTCAGAACTCTCATCGCCCCAAGATTTTGCCTGGCAAGTGTGCTATAGGAGTGCCGCATCCCCAAGTCCACATGCCTGCTGGAAACCAGCCGTGTCAGGCCCTGCACCACCACATCCCCACGCCCCTGAGTCACATGAGATGGAGGTACCCCACTCCCACCCCTGTTCTCATGTTTTTGTCCAATCTTTGTTTTTAATAAGCAGGACCCCCTTCCCCCCAGTTTTGCTTTTTAATTATTTTTGTAGTTTGTCTGAACTGTAGCTATTGTGCATTCTTCAGTAATCGCTTGTACAAAACTGTCAATGCTTAAAGCTACTTCCTTTATGTTGAAGGGAATTTGTTGGTTTGGGGGGTCTAGTGACTCCAAGAGCAGAGCGCAGGAGAGCCCAGGCACAGACTTGAGTGCCACAGTGGCTGCAGTCCAGTTCTGATTCTGCTGTTACGTGTCCCTTCCTAACATAACTAACAGTATACATTCCTCATAAATAATAAAAAAAAAAAAATGAATCTGAATTGTTAGAAAGCTTTAAATCTTTGTTTCTTGGGGGAAGTGAAAGTGGGTGCAGAGGGACCTGTGGTCCTGGGATTCTTGGTTAACAACACCAACTACAGCAGATGTACAACCTGGGGATGATGTCAGCCTTCCCCCCAGAGGAGAGCAGCCCCTCAGCACCTCTGCGCAGGCCTCCAGATGGGGCGGGGGGCAGCAGGCACCTCTCAGTTCCTTCCCAGCTCCACGTTCCCTTCCCCATCAGAGCCTACTACTGAGTCTTGTCCTGAGGGAACTGATAAGATGTCAAGTAGGAAAACATCCCCAAACAGTGTCACAATTACATACAGCTCTCCCTTTGGAGGTATTTTTCTACCTCTCCCCAATCTACCTGCCCCCAGCCCTTTTGCCTGCAGGGATATTCATATTTAGAATAAAGTTGCAGCCAGGAACAGGACAGGCTTGGCCACAGTCCTAGGAGGCAGACCATTGCTCTTTACTTATGGTTTTTACTTCATAAATGGCATCCAAAATATCTCTCCATCTTGAATTTAAAGAGAATGTTCTTTCTACATTGTGATTTACTCCAGTAGTTATTCTTTTTTTATTTATTTATTTTTTTTTTTTTTTTGAGACAAGAGTTTCACTGTCCCTCAGGCTAGAGTGGTAGTGGCATCATTACAGCTCACAGCAACCTCAAACTCCTGGGGTCAAGTGATCCTACTGCAGCCCTCTGAGTAGCTGGGACTACAGGCGCCTCCCATAATGCCTGGCTAGCTTTTCTCTAAGATGGGGTCTTGCTCAGGCTGGTCTGGAACGCCTGAGCTCAAGGGATCCTCCTGCATCCGCCTCTTAGAGTGCTGGGATTACAGGTGTGAGCCACTGTGCTAGAATTTCTACACGATTCATCCTGGACTTTTTACCAATATCATACCAGAGAACAAAAAAATACCTAACAGTGAGGCTGAGTGACAGTGAAACCTTCCTCCTCATATATGGATGGATGGAACAGTGAGGTCAGGAGGGCCCGGCCAGGTTGGGGCTGTTACATAAGGACTGGAGCTCATCTGGTGTCTTTCCCAGTCTTGTGAACACTGCTTGGGCGAGTTGAATGGTCTGATTTAAAGTCCATGAGGGCTATGTCTCTGCCCCCGTGACGTGCCAGGAGCCTCTCATGCCTCTGTTCTCTGTTCTCAGGCAGCCTCTGGTTCTGAGGAAAATGTGGAGCTAGGTCTTTGAGAAAGTGGACAATTTACTTAAAGCACTAAGGCGAGTGCCCTGGCACTGTCTGCAGAGGGATGAGACGATCTCTACCACCCACCCTAAGTGGGCTAGACAAGAGGGCCTCCCCTGGGATCATAGGGAGTTTCTTCAGCCCCCTTCAGTTGCCCTTCACCTGGCATTTCATTCAGGGGGCCCACAATTTAATGCTGTTTCCAAGACTTAGGCCCATATCAAACCAGTGTTCTGGGAGCAGGTCTGGGCTCATGCAGACTACAGCTTGAACTTCCCAAAGTAAAGGGGCTGCAAGAGGAAACCCAGCTGTCCCTGCTTCCAGGAGACCCCACCAGGTCCCTTACACAGGATCCTCCCCGGGACCAATTTCCAGGCTGTTACTCCAGGCCAGCCATTCAGCCATTTTTTTCCATCTGATGAGTAGGTGTATAAGGCAGCAAGCCACAAGATTCCGATAGAAATTGTCACGTTGTCAACTCTCTGGGCCTCTTTTTTTCTTTTCATTCTTGTCTTCAACTTCTCATGAGTCTAATTTCTCTAGCAGTCTCCCTTTTTCCTGTATTTACCAACCCTGGCCTGTGAGGGCTTCCCAACCCTGGACATAAAAGGGAGACAGGACAACTTTGGAAACGACTTTTTTTTACAAGAATCTTGAGTTCCTAATGAGTTTGGCTTGGGGTGGGCCAGACATGGCAGATAGGAGAGGCAAGAGCATTGTAGGGGTGTGGAACACCCAGGCAGGGAGTGAACTATCCTGACAATCCCTATTCTGCATTCCCTAAAGAAACCATGTCACCGTCACAATGACCTCTGCACCCATTGGGATGAATTTTTTTTTTTTTTTTTTAGCCGGGGCTGGGTTTGAACCCGCCACCTCCAGTATATGGGGCTGGTGCCTTACTCCTTTGAGCCACAGGCGCCACTCCATTGGGATGAATTTTAAGAGGTAGCTGCTATTCTCTGTCTAATCAGGGTTGGTGAATAGAGTCTGGCCAGCACCACCTGGACTGTGAGGGGGCACTGTGACAGCTGGAACCAGCTCTGATCTTGCTTGGGGGTGATTCAGAGACGGTCTGGAAGCCCCTCACCCTTCCTCCCAAGGAGCTTTTCTCCCACCTGCCTCGAGGGCTACAGCAAAAGGGTGTGGGACAGTGTAGGTTTTAGGCCCCACACTGCTCACCAGCTGTCACATGATTTCTCTGAGCCTCATTTCTGTTCTGTAGAATGGGGCCCTTCCCTGTAGGGCTGCTGTGAGGAGTAAAGACAATGCATGTGAAGGGCCTGGCACAGAGCAGACCTCAGTGGATAGCTGCTAAGACTGGGATTTGGAGAGGACACAGAGGCCAAAGCCCCCAAATTATGCAAAGAGTATTTCTTATTCAAGACCATTAGGAGGTCTTGCCTTTCATCTGTAGGTAGCCTGTGACAGGATATGCCATCTGGGGGCTTTCAGTGTCTCCTTTGCTTTTAAATTTTCAGAGACTTGGTACCAGCTATTTCAATGTTAACACACCTCACTGCCAGGGAGCTGCCTTCCTGCCACTATAATGCCTGCTATCAGGAGCAGACAGCCTGTGTGTGCCTTCTTTTCAGGAAGAAAGGGTCACCAGGCTGCCTGAGGCCAAGCTGTGATGGAGACAACTCCCACTCAGTCCCCCACGTCCCTTCCCACGCCCACCTTGTTCCAGGCTGCAGTCCAGGGGCCTACCTCCCTCGGCAGCTCTGCAGCCTCATCCCATCCCAGCCCAGCCTGGGCACCCACATCTCTCCAGAGATGGCCCACCAAGGAAGAGGGCAGAAAGCCTCCCTGACATCACCAAGATGAGAGGACACATGACCCCAGAGTGACAGGAACTAGTTCCCTAAAGCTTTACAGTGCCCTCGAGGGCCTAGCACTACCTGATACATAGTGACCTTCCTCTGCTGCTGTCTCTCCCTATGAGCTGGTCCTACAGGCACGGCCCAAATAGCCTTTGACTGCTGCATCCTCGGCCATCTCTGCCTGTCTCCTTTGACAGATGCAGAATAGCAAGCTCTGAGGTCAGTGCATCCTACGAAGTCACACAGTTGCCACTGGTCCTCAGTTTCCTTAATGGGTCATGGGGTGGAATTGAATGAGCTGCCATCCGCAGCACTGCTTGGTGATGTCACTCAGACAACAGTCACTTGGGGGAACTTCTAAAAGGAAGCCAACCCTACAGCCCCAGAATGGCCAGGAGGGCCCTGACCACATGGCACCCCTGGAGGTGGGAGTTCCTTTCCTGCTGCTGTTGCAAGTTCCAGGATGCTTTCCCAGGCCTGAGTTTGAGCAGGGTCCAGGCACAATATGGAAAACTAAATTTCCTGTTCTAGATAAATGGAAAGGTGCAGAGACACCCCCTGCCACCAAGGAGAGATGTCCGTGAGCCCATTCTACCTGGTGGGGATGCGCAGCAAGGCACCGCTCATGTCCCAGAGATGCTCTTCCAGACACAGGGTGGGAGCGGCCTGGCTCCTGAACACAGGGTGTCACAGGGGCTCCAAAGACAAGCTCACCTGCCCATCAGACTCTTGACCAGTCCCTGCAACGCTCCCCTTTAGTGCCTCCCCCAAATCTAGGCCCTGTGGAGGAGACTGGGTTTGCTCAGGGGACAGAAAGGACAAGAGGCTGATGTGACAGTCGGTGACCCTCTTCCCACCAACTTGGCCTCCAGGTGTGACATCTATTCTGTGCCAGATACAGGCTATTCTTCACACACATCCTGCATCCTCACACAACCCCACAAAGAGGGCACTTCCACCTCAGCAAGGCAAAGGGACTTGCCTGAGATGGCTCAGTGAGCAGACAGCAGAGATGGGAGCAGGACCCCAACTCCAGGAGTCTGCCCAGCACTCTGTGCTGTCTGGCCACTTCCCTACTGGTCTGCAGAAAACACAATGATGGTGTGGGGCCTGAGCCCAGGACCTGCCACATACTGCCTCAGCACTGCAGTCTGGGACCACAGGTGAGAGCCAACCACGGGGATGGGGGTGGGGCCAGGAGACCCCCTAGTTTCCTGGGCTGACAAGCCAGGTGGGCCTATAAGTCAGCTCCTGGGAGCAGTGTCAGGACACAGCCTCCAGAGACCTGCAGGACAAGAACCTGAAACTGCTTTCTGGGGGTCATTGTCCTTTGAAAGATCTGCCTCAGATCTGCTCAGGTATGGTGGGAGCAAGAGCCAGATTGGAGCTGTGAGCAGAAGTGTTGGGGCAGCAGGGCCCTAGCAAGGTTCTAGCCACATGCCCCTGCTCAGCTGGCCTCACAGCCTGCTCTGCTGTGGGCTGCAAGTTAACATCCTCAGTTACTTCCTTCAAGCATCCAATCAGTTCAAAATGGGGAAGAAAAACAGGAGTCCCAACATCTCGGGGCAGGGAGGAAGGTTAAAGGCCCACGCAGGCTCATCCTCTCTGGGTCTCTTTCTTCATCTGGAACGCAGCTAATGCTGGACTCCATGACTCTGAAAGGCTTTCCAGGCTCCAAAAACCTGTGAACTTGCACTTCTCACACATTTCAAGTATCTGGACCTCAGACTCCAAGCAGGCTATCCAGAGATGCAGAACTCACAGGCTCCCCGAGTGCCTGACCCTGCTCACCACGCCCTGAGCCTGAGCAAGGAAGGAAGGAGAGGGAGGCCTAGGGGTGGAGACAGTTCTGCAGGCAGGAGGGGATCTGGGGCTGGCCATGCGCCCCTTAGAAGCATGGGGCTGTGGGTCTGAGTTGGAAGCCCCCCAAGAGTCTGTCTGCAGGACCAGATGAAGTCCTCTGGGCAGGAACCACTGACCATTGTGCAGCCCACCCAGCCCAGCTGCTGTCCACTCGAGCAGGAGCAGATATCAGGTCACTCCCAGGTGCCTTTCTTGCTCCCCTCTGAGCTGCTATCATGTCCCTCCAGCCTTCTCCCACATCCCGGTACCCTGAGACGATGCAGTAGTGCTTCTTCCCCTGCCTGGCTCTCTCCCTTCACTGTCCTCAGGTGAGAGGCTTGGACCCCTGCCCTCCACTGCTCAGCCTTCATCTTCCACTAGTGACACTGCTGCCGAGGCTGGTGCAAGCAGAGAACAGCAGCCAAGACCTGATGCAGCTGGATGAAGGTGTGGGAGGGAGGATCCGGGTAAAGTGAAAGGAGGGACCTGCACCTTGTCATAGCACACTCATCCATCCTCTAACCTACAATATTGTATGGTGGGGCAAAGGGGTACAAAGCTGTGGGTGTGAGAATGGTCTCACTTGGAGTTGGGAGCAGAGCGGTCCGGGTGCAAGGAGGTGCTGGTGCTGTAGTTCTGGAAAAGGGGCTGCAAGAACATGCCAATGGTGCCGAAGACACAGACAAAGACGAAGATCCAGAGGAACAGGCGGTCAATCACCATGGCGACGTACTTCCAGTCTTCACTGACCTGGATGGAGGAGACAGGAGGCCCATGGGCTTTCAGCTGGCACAAGTAGTCCCCAGCACATGTGTACATGCCCTGCTCCTCTCCCTCAGGAGAGGGGGCCACTTTTGAAAGCACAACTCTGACTCTTTCAGCCATAAGGCCTCATTGTCTTCAGGGCTGTCCAAACTCGAAAGTTTAAAACCAAGACGCAACCATGACAAATATGACCCCACTACCTCCCTTCTCCCAACTGTAGTCCCGATCTGCCAAACCCTAATGTGTCCTCTTAGATGACTGTGCCTTTGGGTTTTCTTTGTGTCTGGAAATTCTGACTCCCTTTTCTCTACCTAGTGAACTCCTATATGCCTTCAAAGCCAAATCAAACATTACTTTCTCTATGAGGGCTTCCTGGACCCCCAGGTCAGAATGAACCACTGTCCCCTCTTAAGTTCTCTCAGCACTATTTACGCATCTCCATCATAGTACTTTTACTGCCCTGTACTGTTTCAACTTGAACATCTGCCCCTCTATTAAGCTACAAACTCAGACATCACTGGGACCCTGTTGGATTTGTCTTTGTAATCCCAGCATTTGAGGCAGCGTGCCCTTGGAGTGGGCGAGTGAATGGCGGCCTCAGCAGGCCTTATTTCTTTTCTATGATTGCACAGACCCCCATCCAGCAGCACTGCTTGCAGCACAGAGGTTGAGGACTAGGTTCCAGATGTTAACAAATCAGTCAAAAAGATAATACAGGCCAGGTTCAGTAGCCATGATTTTTTTTTTGTTTGTTTTTTTGAGGCAGAGTCTCATTATGTCACCCTGGGGAGAGTGCCATGTTGTCACAGCTCACAGCAACCTCAAATTCTTGGGCTTAAGCAATTCTCTTGCCTTAGCCTCCAAAGTAGCTGAGACTACAGGCATCCGCCACAACGCCCAGCTATTTTTTGGTTGTATTTGTCATTGTTGTTTGGCAGGCCCGGGCTAGATTCCCTCCAGCTCTGGTGTATGTGGCTGGTGCCCTAGCCACTGAGCTACAGGTGCTGAGCCAGTAGCCATGCTTAGAATCCCAGCACTTGGGGAGGCCAAAATGGGAAGAGTGCTTATCCCAGGAGTTGGAGACCAGCCTGAGCAATGTAGCTCACAAAAAATTTAAAAACTAGCCAGGTATGGTGGCAGGCATCTGTAGTCCCAGCTACTCAGGAAGCAAAGGCCCAAGTATCACTTGAGCCCAGGAGTTTGAGGTTGCTGTGAGTTATGACACCACTGCACTCTAGCCTGCGTGATAGAACAAGACCCTGTTTAAAAACAAAAAACTTGTGGGACTGAGAGCCAGAAGACAGAACTTGCAAGGGGCCAGCCTGTCCTCAGAGCTGCTACATTCGGGCCCAAGTCTGGACCTTTGTCCACATGTTTATCTGGAGCCTGGCCAGCTCACAGGGTGTGGAGGAGGTGACTGTGCACCTTTGTTTAATCAGCAGATGAATAATCCTGCACTCACATCACCACTGTGCCTACTGTATACCTGGCACCATGCTCGGCACAAGGATGCAACTGGGCAGTATGGAGTCTACTGAAGGAGAAGGAAACAAAAAATTAAAACTACACAGTGTGGGAAATAAAGGGCTTGGGATGGACAAAAGGAGGGAAATATGTCATTTAGAGTGTGGTCTGGGAAAGCCTATTTGACGTTCAAGCCAAGATCTGCTGAGCGAGTGGAAGCCAGCTGTGTGCATTGAAGAGAAACAGTGGAACAAACTCACACCAGGGCCGTGCAGTGCAGCCAGCCCGTGCCCTTTACAGATGTTTGTGCCACGGAAGACAAAGCAAGGAACTGCTCCAGATTAAAGGGAACTAAAGAGACATGACAGCTAAACCAAATTTGACATCCTGGACTGGGGCAGGTGTGGAGAGGGGCTGCTACAAAAGGCATTACTGAGACATTTGGAAAAATTTGAATGTGGCCTTTATATCAGATAAAGTAATTGATGCTAAATTTCCTGAATTTGATCACTGAACCTGTTTTCAGGAGAAACACTAAAGTATGTGGGATAAAGGATAATAGTGCCTACAACTTACTCTCAAATAGTAGAACAAAAATTAGTAATAATTTTTTTAAAGAGAAAAACGGCATACCAGGCAGAGGGACCCAGATGTGCAAAGGTCCTGAGGCAAGAAAGAGCTCAGCCTGCTGAAGACAGTCAAGCAGAAAAGCCAGTGACCCAAGCAAGGGGGACAGGGCACAAATTGAGGGGGAAACATTATTTGAACACCTGAGTTCAGGAGCTAAATCAGGTAGAGTCTTAGGAGACTTCCCTGGTCCAGGCAAGAGATGATGGTAACCTAGAACAATGGTGCTAGTGTGGAGATGGTGAGAAAGGATGCAGCTGAGGATTATTTTAGAGTGTGAGGTGCTTGTGAAGCATCCAAGTAGATCATTGCATCCTCAGCATCCAGTTCAGTAAAGGACAATGAGTGGACTGCAGCAGGCGAGGCTCCCCACTTCCTCCATTGGGACTGCAATTACGACTCGCCCTGGCCCAAGCTTCAACTCCAACCCCATCTCCTGCCATCCCAGAAACACAAACTGCAGTGCTGCCTGCCTCATCCCCCAAACAGAATGGCAGCGTCCCAGTGGAGTCCCAGAGGAAACCAGCTGGTGACCATGGCAACAGCTGAGCCTCAGCCTGGAACCAGCTAGGTGCTATCTACAGAGTGGGGCCAGATATTGCTCAAAGTGGAGGGATGTCCACTCATCACACCTTCCCAACTCCAGCCTCAGTCTCAAGGAGTCAAAAGTTCTTAATATGTTCTGACCCCCAAAAAGGAAAGAATGAATGAAAAGGAAGAAAAGCAAGGAAGGGAAGGAAAGAGAGGAAGAAAAAGAAAGACAAGAGAGAAAAGGCCTAAAGCCCAGTGTGTAGAAAGCAGGAGACAAAGGAAGGGACTCCCAGCCTTCACTCGCCTCCTCCATAAATCTTTCACCAGGCCGTCCCTAGACACAGAGAGCAAAAAAGATGTTGGTTTGGGATTCTGTCCTCTCTGCAGCAAACAGGCAATGGGATCTCTTAGACCAGCCACCTCCACTTCACATACACACACCCCTACTGTCCTCACTTTGCCCCCACCCCTCCCTGTGAGACACACAAGGAACTTGTGGTGAGAGCTACAGATTAACAACTAAGACTTGGGAATGTGGGTGGGGAGGGACTCAGGGCTCACAGCCACCAAACCTCGGTTTCCAGCACCCTCTCCACATCCACCCTGGACTTTGGTCCTCAGCAGCCACAAGGTCATCCTATGTGACTCCAGTACAGGCCGCGGTGCCTCATGGAAACCACCTGAGACCCTAAACCAGCACAGCCTCTGCCCACGCCTGATGCACATTCCCCGCCCTGTGCTCCCAGTTAGCTGTCTGTCGCCCCACCGTGACCCACATGCCTGGCCTGCAGACCCTTACGCCCAACCCAGCCTGCCGCACTCACGCTCTGATCCTCGTCCTCGCCCCGCACGTGGTCCGCAATGAAGCGCACACCATCCACCGCCTCCCGGAGGCCACGGCCACACAGGCCGCTGCAGTGTCCTGGGCCAGCCGCCGGCCCAGGCTCAGCTCCGAAGGCCCCTGCCAAGTCCTGGACGGTGGCACGGTTGACAAAGCATGTGCAGGAATCGGCCCCGGGGGCCTCGCGGAAGAGCACGGCGCCCGCTCCCTCACGCTCGCGCTGGCGGCGCCGCAGGCGCAGGCGCTGCCGGGCGCAGCGGGGACGCGGCTGCTGCATGAAGAGCAGCGCGGGCAGCTTCTCCAGGAAGACGACCTTCACCCAGGGGGCCATGGTGTGAGTGGTGGGCGAGCGGTGGTGCACATTGAGCACGCACACGCTGGTGACTATGGAGAAGGTGACGAGCACCATGGTGAACATAAGGTACTTGCCAACAAGTGGCACGTCGAGCGAGGTGGGCGGCACAATCTTGGAGATAAGCAGCAGGAAGACGGTGAGCGCGAGCAGCACCGAGATGCACAGCGTCATCTTCTCGCCGCAGTCCGATGGCAGGTAGAAGACCAGGATGGCCAGGGAGGTGATGAGCACGCAGGGGATGATGAGGTTGATGGTGTAGAAGAGGGGCTTGCGGCGGATGATGAAGTCATACGTGATGTCCACGTAAGTGGAGTCTTCAGGGTTCTCGTTGCGGCGGCCAGGCAGGGCCACGATGTCCCACTCACCGCTGGGGGTGAAGTCATCCAGGCTGGCCACGTCGCTTTTGAGCACCAGGTCAATCTCGGTGCGGTCATATGTCCATGAGCGGAACTTCATGGTGCAGTTCTGCTGGTCAAACGGGAAGTGCTTTACTTCGATCTTGCACGCGCTCTTGTAGATGGCCGGCGGCAGCCAGAAGATGCTGCCATCATAGGATACCACGGCATTGGAGTAGAAGGACACCTCATACATGCCATCAGCACTGCCAAAGATGGGCACAGTCAGCCTTGACCTGAGCACTCCCTCATCCCCACCCATCAACCCATCCTGAGTGGGAGGAAAACCAGAGGGAGATATGGGGGTGGGGGAGAGTAAAGAGCCATCAGGAGGAAGCAGAGTGAGGCAGGAACTAGGCAAGAAGGGATAGAGGTGGGTTCTTGGCCAGAAGTGTCCTGGTCAGGAGGCCTTTGTGGCCTCACAGGTAGAAGAGGGTGGACAGAAGAAGGGGGACATACCTGCTACTTGTCACACACTGTGTGAGCTGGTTTACTCCTCATGAGGGCAGAGAAGTTTGGGAAGCCCGGGAGGCCAGAATGAGGAGCCCCAAGCAATGGAGGGGAAAGGGAGTGGGCAGGTCCCATCAGTTGAGGGAGATGGTTTTGTGCCTTAGCCATGAGGATTATTGCTAAAGACAGGATAGGCCTGTCTTGGAGGAGCCCAGACTTCTGGGAAAGCCTGTTCCGAGATTAGTCAGACACTAAGGCTATTGGTCTGGTTTCTGTCCCTACTACAGCACCAGATACATGTCTGGGTGGGAGGTGGTCATGATCCAAGTCACTATGGATGTCCATACCATACCTTACTTGCCTAATATGTCTGGGGAGTGACTGTATATTTGTCTTTTTAAAAGTCCCTTCCCTGGGCCGGCCCTGGTGGCTCATGCCTGTAATCCTAGCACTCTGGGAAGCTGAGGTGGGTAGACTGCTTGAGCTCAGGAGTTCGAGACCAGCCTGAGCAAAAGCGAGACTTTGTGTCTACTAAAAATAGAAAAACTGAGGCAAAAGGATAGCATGAGCCCAAGAGTCGGAGGTTGCTGTGAGCTGTGATGCTACAGCATTCTACCCAGGGCAACAGCTTGAGGCTCTGTCTCAAAAAAAAAAAAAAAAAAAAAAAAAAAAAAAAAGTCCCTTCCCTTATACAGCATAAGCTAATTTCTATTATTCTCTCTTCTCTCCAAAACTCTTTTCCTTATGAGCATTCCCATGGTCTCTCTCAATGTTCCCATTACTCCAGGCCACCTACTTGTTATACAGGACTACATCTGGGAGCCAGATGTGTTTGGAAGGGAGCCGAACTTTCTTCATATTATCAAACTCCTCAGGTTTCCAAGCGAGGCGGTAATCCTCCCACTCCTGAGAAAAGGAGAGAGGGAGGCAATGCAAACCTTTGCTCTGGGAGGGGCTCAAGATCAAGGAAAGGGACAAGAAAGGACCCATGTGGCTTGAGGAAACTTTTAGAAAGCCAGCCTGCTCCCCACAGTGACTTATCTGCCCACCAGGTATGGCAAATACAGTACTTTCTCATTTAATTTGTACAGATATGCCAAAGTACTAGAACCTGCCTTTTACAAATTCAAAAAAAAAAAAGAAAGAAAGAAAAAGCTTGCAACATCTAAAATCGTTAAAGTTACAGAGCTGGTGAGTGGCAGAACCAAGATTCAAACCCAAATATTTAGGACTCCCAAGTCTATACCTTTCTGCCTCTTTGGAGAAGGCTGAGAAAGAAAAGGCATGTGCAAAATAAATAAATAGGAGGAAAAAGAAAGCCAGGGATGTAGGAAGAAGAGGACTTACCTGGGTCAGCCAGACGTTGGTCGTCATGATCTGCTCCCGCTCATGCTGTGGGGAAGAAGAGAAGCTGCTAGGAAGGCACACCAGCCCACAGGTCCATTGTCACCACCCAGGGTCCCTCTCACACTTTTCTGAGCCTTGGAAATACCAGAGGAGTAAACACAAACATTAACATGCTCTAGCTGGAATGACTTCAGTAGCTGGGTAGAGAGTGTGGGACCCTCACTCACCACACTGATGAGCTGGGCCAGTGATACCATAAGCTGTACTGTCACCAACTCAGAGCCATTGGTGGCTGGGCGGATGAGCTTATTGTAGCGGGAAGGATCCAGGAGATGCTCCACCAGCCGCTCCTCTGTATCCGTAGCCCACACCACTGGGCAAGGGGAAGGTAAGAAGTAAGTAATCAAGGAAGGCCCAACCAGCTCACACCCTGCCCAGGCAAGTGAGATAATCCAGGCCGAACCAGTAGCTTCCTATGCAACCACCCTAAGGATCCTGCAAATGTTTAGGTACCCCATCGAGGATCCACTTTAAGATCCTCATAAAAAGCCCCTCTCTGAGAAGAATGACCAAGAATTCCAGACAAGAGATACCTCCAGACTAATAATCCATTCTGCAAGGATTGGTGGAGACCTGCTCTCCCCGAAAAGTCTCAGAATGTGGTTTAAGATTTCTGCTTCCCCAGCAAATACTTATGATTCAAAGGGTGTTTTGGAGGACGGTGAAAGGGAAAGAATCATCTGTGTCACACTGCACACCCCTTCTCCTCAATCAGTGCCCATTTGTGTATGACTGTGGCCACGACACCAACCCCACTACCCCCAAAGGCACTGGGTTGGAGTAGGACAGCTGGGCTACCTACAGTGTGGGTCAGGACACATATTTAGCCCCAAGTTGTATACATACAGGAGCCTACCCCCAGGTGATGGCACACAGGTATGGAAAGGTCATTCAGTTGCACATGCCCTTTGTATGTGCCCTTCCACACATTCCATGCCCTTCTACAACTTTGCACCAACACACCCCTCCCCACCCCCTAGGCTCCTCCCTAGTCAGCCTGGCAGAGGTCTTCCCTTCCAGGTCTCCCGTCCCATCCACCCTACAAGAGAGCTGAGAGTTCTCTCCCCTTCCTGCCTTGCCCCTGTGGGTGGACCAGGATAAGGAGCCCATTGTAAGGGATGGGAAATGGGGTGCTGAACCAGGTAGATTTCTTGAGATAATGTTTCACAAAACATCAAGTGGCATCTCAGTGTCTTCCAAGTTGGCCTTCCCCTCACTCCTGGGGAAATCCCCTTTCTTCTTCCTCTGGGGCCCACCCTCCCACCACCACTGGCAGGTTTCCACTCCTTCTTTGTACTGCTTACTCCTTCGGGTATGTCGCCCTCCCAGTTCAGTTTCATAGTTGCTCCCTACAATCCTGAGGGTCTCTCTCCTGACTCCCCATCTCTAGGGAATCCTTTCTTCCACCTTCCAGCCTCGCTGGAGTGAGTCAGAGCGCGGAGAATCTTGGGCCAATGGCCAGGGCGGGAGAACCTAGCCGGTGACCGCGCTTACCTGAGCATAGCCCGAGGAGGCCCAAGCTGAGGAGCAGCGCCATGGGGCCCGACCGCCGGGCCATGCCGCGGGCATAGCTCGCCGCCTGCACTTGCTCAAACGCGCCGCGGGCGGGAGGGCCGCGGGCGGGCGCTGTCCACGGTGCTGAAACCGTGCCCGCCTGCTGCCGGCCTGGGCAGTGTCGGCCGCCGCAGCGGTGTGCAGCTCCAGGAGCTGTGAGGAGAGACCGGCTGCTGTCCAATCCCACTTTGAGCGGGCGGAGGCTTCTCCAGCTGCTCTTCCAGGCAATACAGTCGGACCGGTGGGGGAGGAGTCTCCGCCCCGGAGGCGGAAACGCTGATTCCCAGAAGCGGGGTGGGGGTGGGGGGTCCTCGGGCGGGGAGTCTCTGGCCAGCTGGCACGTTCGCGAGCGGCAGGAGGGCTGTCCCGCTGCGGGACCGCGGAGGCGTCCTGAGGCCGTGAAGCTGGGGCGGGATCTGGAAGGGTCGTAGAAGGGGCGGGTGAGGGGAGATCAGCAGGTCGAGACCTGCTACCCGACAGGCCCGAAATGAGGAGATGGGATGGGACGCAGCAGGCGGGTTCCCGCCCTCCTTTTCTTTTTTTTCTTACCAAACTAAATGTTCCTGCTTCCCTGGAAGGCTGAGGATGCAGACGGAAAAAATGCATTTTAGGTAAAGAAGCAGACAAGAGAGTGTAGGTTTGCTATTTTAAGAAAACCAAATAGCTTTGGAGTCTTGGAACATAGTCTTCTCACTTGTGCCCTTTTCCATCTCCCTAAAGTCCCTAAAAGACCAAGTGTCCTGCTATCCCATCCTACCAGGAGAGGGTGGGGTGTCTGAGCTGAAGAGGTCTGGAGTTTACCTGAAAAGAAAGTAACCTGGATGGTCTGGAATGGTGGACAGATGAGCAGCCCTTGTCAATTGGGCTTCCTCATTCCCATTCTCTTCCACGCCAGTTGTTGGCTCCTGTGAGACCAGGGAGAGCTAGTAGGATGCCTGCTCTAGAATGAAGCTAAGAGAAAGGGCAAGATGAGATCTTTGGGCCAAGAGAGGCCCCTCTTTTTTTCTTAAGTAGCCTTATTGTCACTGTCTTTCTTTTTTGAAAAAGTCTCACTTTGTCACTCTGGGTAAAGCGCTATGGCATCACAGCTCACAGCAACCTCCAGGTCTTGGGCTTAGGTGATTCTCTTGCCTCAGTCTCCCGAGTAGCTGGGACTACAGGAGCCCACCACAACGCTCGGCTATTTTTTTGTTACAGGTTGGCTGGGACTGGTTCGAACCTGCCACCCTCGGTATATGGGGCCCGCACCCTACTCACTGAGCCACAGGTGCCCCCCTTATTGTCACTTTCAATCAAAAGATTTCTGACTAAAGCAGACTTATCCTACAGGAAAGCTTTAGCTGGGCGCGGTGGCTCTCACCTGAATTCCTAGCACTTTAGGAAGCTGAGGTGGAAGGATGACTTGAGCTCCCAGCCTGAGCAACAGTGAGGCCCTGTCTCTACCAAAAGAAAAAATAAGCTGAGCATGGTAGTGTGTACCTATAGTTCCAGCAACTCAAAAGGCTGGAGCAGGAGTGCTTGAGCTCAGGAGTTTGAGATTACAGTAAACTGTGATGACGCCACTGCTCTCTAACCTGAGCAACAAAACAAGATCCTGTCTCAAAAGGAAAAAAAAAAAAGGAGTGTGTGTGTCTTATTCCATCTAGGTCTACTTCTCCTACCTCATATGGTCACTCTACCCCCAAATCCAAACTCCAACTATTGGCCATGTCTTTAAGATTCTTAAACACTCTATTCCTTCCATTTCCCCACATTTCAGAGACTTTTGACAGGAATGTCAGTTCTTTAAGGAAGCTGTGCCTGACCAAAGACTAGGCCAGGTACCCTGTAATGTTTCCAGAGCACATTCAATAAATAAAGGAATCCATCTGCGGTAGAGCACATTCAATAAATAAATGAATCCTCTCCAACTAGATTATGTGGCTCAGCCCCTGCAGCTCAGCAGCTAGGGCAACAGCTACATACACCAGAGCTGGTGGGTTCAAATCCAGCCAGGGCCTGCCAAACTACAGTGACAACTACAACAAAAAAATAGTCACATGTTGTGGTGGGCACCTGTAGTCTCAGCTACTTGGGAGGCTAAGGCAAGAGAATCACTTAAGCCCAAGAGTTTGAGGTTGCTGTGAGTTGTGACGCCACGGCACTCTACCCAGGGCATGAACCACACAGTACTCACATGTCATAAGGGTGCAACAGATAACGAAAAGGACCAGTATAGAACATCTTCTAATGCATAAAAGGAAATTCCTTTCTAAAACCTCAGCTAAAAGCAACCATTTAACCTGTCCCCAAATCATGGAATTGAGGGGAAGAAACAGGGCAAGTTCCAGAAAACAATTGGAGAAGCAGGATGACTACAGGCTCCATCATACACATGGAAATAGGCATCGATCTGCACCACTAGCTCCAGGGCACATGCACTACATGATAATCTCTTGGAAATCTTGGAGCCAAGAAAATGAGTTGGGATCAGAAGCCTTAAGGAAAAGGAAAGGAGTATGTGCAGCCCCTCTACTTGGGGGAAAAGGTCAAGGCTGAGAAGACCCCCTTACAACAATTTAGATAAAGATTTTTAGAGCACCTATTTGCCAGGAATTATACAGGTGTTAGGGAGGCAGTGATGAAAAAGACTGTGTCAGCTATTAAGGAGATTGCAAATTATCTTATGTCGTGTTTTTTCTAGTAGAGATGAAAACGAGGTGTTACAGAAGCACAGAGGATGAAGAAGTTAATAATTCTTGGGGGCCTAAAAGGGCCTGAAAATTCAGACTTGAAAGGAAGACAAGGATGACTTAAAGGCATCCCAAACACTTGGGAAGGACAAGGAATTTAAGTGGATCCAGGGTGATGAGGAAGGCCATGTGGAAGTCTTCTCTTAGGAAAATCTTTCTCTGGAGTGGTCACTTGTTTTTGAAATGAGGGACTGACCAGTCATGTGCTCACATAAAGCCTCTAGTTGCTCCCCAATGCTCTTTTCAAGCCAATCTTCTTTTCTACATTCCCTTCAAATTCCCCAACTTTTACTTTTACTTCTAGACTGGCAGTAGTGAGTTCTCTGAGCACAAACACCCAACGTCTAGGGTGAGTGTGACGACTCACGCTCATGTCTCCCCAACATACTCCTTCCATACCAAGAAAGGCAACAGGGGGTTGGGGGGAAGTGGAGAGGACAGGTCCAAAACCACACAGAGTATTGACACAGAAGCATCAGTCCTGAGACTAATAACTGGCCAAAGTTTTGGTGGGACATTCCATTATCTCTGATAAGAAATATTTTCTCTTGAAAGGCTCAAAATCAATGTTGTTTAATTTCAGATTAATATGGAAATACATACACTTAGGTTACACAGTTTGCTTTTTTAAGATTATAGTCCCAGTTGTAGTAGTGTCCTTCACTCAAGAAGTGCGCAGTATATCCATGTAATGGACCTGCTGGATATGAATGTACCCAACCCCTTCCCCCCAGCTTGAATTTCATTGAGTTTTTCTCTCATGTAAGCATGCAGATGTTAGTCTGCTAGGTCCAATCTAGTACTGAGCACACGTGATTCTTGCTTTTCCATTCTTGTGATACTAAAATCAGTGTTGCTTTTCTTTAAAGTTTTAAATTAAAAAATTTTATGACCAAAGTAATACATGTGTTCATAAAGACCAACTGGAAATCAAGTTACCAAAACAAAGCAAGTACAAAATGGATTCATAATCCTTCCGAGAGAAAAAAAAAATCAGTTAGCAAAAATATACAAACACCCATCTCTGAGTTTATCTACCTGTCAAACTTTAATATACCATTCACACAGGAAAGTACACACATTTTCACAACATAAACCCAGTCATAGAGGAGGCCAAGATGGGGGGATCGCTTGAGGGCAGGATTCAAGACCATCCTAGACAAGAGCAAGACCTGGTATCCAGAAAAAATAGAAAAATTACCTTGGTATGGTGGTGGGCACATCTAATCCCAGCTACTCGGATCACTTGAGCCCTGGAGTCTGAGGATGCCATGAACAATGATGTCACTGCATTCCAGCCTGGGCAAAAGAGACCCTTTCTCAAAATAAACCCAGCCATATAACTCCTACCCAGATTTTTTTTGAGACAGAGCCTCACTTGTTGCCCTTTTGTGCCGTGGTGCCATAGCTCAAACTCCTGGGCTTAAATGATCACTACAGGCACCTGCCACAAGCACCTACACCTCAACGTCGGCTATTTTTAGAGGTGGAGTCTCACCATAGCTCAGGCTGGTCTCAAACCTGTAAATTCAGACAATCCACCCACCTTGGCCTCCCAAGTGCTGGGATTACAGGCGTGAGCCACCACTCCTGGCTCAGATGTCTTTTTTTTTTTTTTTTTTTTTTTTTTAGGAACATGAAGGGTTTTGTGTCCTTCCCATTCCATTATTCCCTCTTCAAAAGTAACTGTTGTGGGAGGGAGCAGCGGGGGGGGGAGTGACTGCTGAACTAGAAAGGGTAAAGGTTACACGGCACTGTGAATGCCACTGAACTGTGTACTTTAAAATGGCTAAAATGGTAAATTTTATGTTATGTGTATATTTTACTTTTTAATGACTAAAGTAAAAAAAACCACTATTCCAACTTTTTTTTTTTTTTTTTGAGACAGAGTCTCAAGCTGTGGCCCTGGGTAAAATGCCATGTCACAGCTCACAGCAACCTCAAACTCCTGGGCCCAAGCCCAGCCTCCCAAGTAGCTGGGACTGGGCACCGGCCCCATATGCCGGAGGTGACAGGTTCAAACCCAGCCCCGGCCAAAAACTCCAAGTAGCTGGGACTACAGGCGCCCACCACAATGCCCAGATATCTTTTGGCCCAGGCTGGATTCGAACCCGCCAGCTCTGGTGTACGTGGCTGGCACTCTAGCCACCTGAACAACAGGCGCCAAGCCACACTATTCCAACTTTCAATAGCATAGATCAACTTTGCTATAAATGAAATCAATCTTTCCTATATTTTTTAAAACTTCATCTTAAAATACGATGAATTTTCTTTTTTTTTTTAATTTTTGCTTGTTAATTTCGGCTGGCTTGTTCATTCTTCGTTTGAAAATTTTTTTTTTCTGTTCTTCCTTTAGCAATTCTCTTTCCCTTTGCCTCCCAAGTAGCTGGGATTACAGACGCCCGTCACAATGCCTGGCTTTTTTTGTTGTTGGTTGAGACAGCATTTCACTCTGGTTCACTCCTGCTCATACTGGTCTGGAACCTCCGAGCTCAGGCAATCCACTGGCCTCGGCCTCCCACAGCGCTGGGAATATAGGCATGAGCCACCACGCCCAGCCTGAATTTTCTTTTCTTAGAGACAGGTCTCACCCTGCTGTGCAAGCTAACATGAGACTGTGTAGGTGCCTGTGATCTTCAGTACAGCCACCTGCTCCCAGGTGTGCAGAGCAGGAGCAACAGGCTCAACACAGGCTAGGTGTGCTGTAGGCCATGCCATCTAGTTTTGTGTAAGTGCACTCTGTGCAATTTGTAGAGTGACGATCTTTCTCAGACAGTACTGCCATAGTTAGATGACACGTGACTATATATGCATTTCTCCCAGGTACACAACTATATCATATACTTTCTTTTCCTTTTTTGAGATAGAGTCTCATTATACCCTTGGTATAGTGCCGTGGCATCACAGCTCAACCTCAAACTCTTGGGCTTAAGCAATTCTCTTGCCTCAAGTAGCTGGGACTACAGGTGCCTGCCACAACACCCAGCTAATCATATACATTTTTTTTATTATTATTAAATCATAGCTGTGTACATTAACACAATCATGGGGTACTATGTGCTGGTTTTATATACAATTTGAAATGTTTCTATCAAACTGGTTAACACAGCTTTCACAGCATTTCTTATTGTGTTCATATACATTTTTTAAAGAAACATATTGTGCTTTGGCCTCCTTTCTCATTTACTATTTCTCAAACAACTCCATACTAGTAAGTATTCTTTGAAACCTATTTTTAACAGCTACATAGTACTCCTTTATAGGCAAACTTTTGCATGTACATTTAATAATTTCCAATTGAAATTGCTTGGTCAAAGTTTTAAAGCTTTTTTTATTATTTATTTATTGCTAAATCAATCTCCAGAAGCACTGATACTAACAGGCTTACCCTGGGGTCTCAGACTGTAACACTAATGACCAGCACCTCAACAATTCTTGCCCATGCTGAGCCCCACCTCATCCCGTTCCCCTCTTCTCTTACATCGTTTCTTCATCGTATCTTCTTTATATCTGCATCTCCAGTGCCTATTACAGTTCCTGGCAAAAAGCCAGGTGCTCAGGACATGTGTATCTGTTGAATCAATGACAGAATGTTATGCCCCTGGGAACAAATCAAAGGCTGCTCACCTGCCCCAAAACATGTGCACCTGCTCATGCTGATAATATATGACATTTTAGAAAGAGAGAAAAAAAATCCCTACATTCCACTCTCCACAGAACAGAGTGATATGCTAAAATTTTTAATCAGATTATGCCACTCCCTTCTTTAAAATCTGCAGTAGTTTCCAGCTGCACTTTGAATAAAACCATACAATTTACTGTGGTCTCTATAATCCAGCCCCTCCTTTCTTTACCGGTCTCATTTCCTACCCTTCTCTCCCCTACTTTTTTTTTTTTTGCAGTTTTTGGCCGGGGCTGGGTTCGAACCCACCATCTCCAGCCCTTGGGGCTGGCACCCTACTCCTTTGAGCCACAGGAGCCGCTCTTCTCTCCTCTTCTTTCACAAGACTCAAGCTATGCTGAGTTCCTGTTTTTAAAAAACATCAATTCTTAGTATGTGCACGGTTTTATGCTCTTTGTATATCCTCCCAATGATTTCTGAGGCAAACACTATCATAATGTCCATTTTGTGGAAACTGAGGCATAGATAGGCTAAGTAACTTGCCTAAGATCACACCACTATAGTTGGTTAGGGTTCAATAACCACCTCCCAGCCAGTGCCTTGTTAGGTTCCTCCTCCTAGACCACGCCACCTTCAGTCTCTCATCTTTGAAGTTGCTGCTCTCTAACTGGAATGGGCTTCCTTAGACCGCCCAGTTCTGCTTTCATTTTTTGAGACTGAGTCTCATTCTGTCACTCTGGGTAGAAGGCTGTGGCATCACAGTTTACAGCAACCTCAAACTCTTGGGCTCCAGCAATCCTCTTGCCTCAGCCTCCCAAGCAGCTGGGACTACAGATCTCCACCACAATCCCCTGCAATTTTTAGAATTTTAGAATTTTTAGAACTCTTGAGCTCAAGCAATCCACCCACCTGGGCCCCCCCAGAATGCTAGGATTACAGGCTCATATGAGACGCTGCAGGTGGCCCTGCTTTGGTTTCTTTATAAGATCTCAGCTCCAACACAGCCTCTTCAAGATCTCCCCTTACTACTGGTTACTTAAAGTAACCCGTCATTCCCACATGACCTAAATTCTTCACATCTACTTCCAGTCTGATATTCTTCCGGTTATTTGCCTATTGTCTGAGTCCCAGTGCTAGGACAAGGCATGAACATGATCCTGTCTGGTCTACTGCTGCATATCTACACCTAGACTAGTTTCTGGCACCTGGCAAAGCCCCCTAAACGTTTCTGAATGGTGTTTAGCATTTGCTGCACAAACACAGTAGGTATCCATCACTTGACACATCTTATTTCACCTAAACTGGGATAATGTCCAGTTTAGCAAGGCAGAAGAGTACCATATCTATTTTTCAGATGAGGAAACTGAAGTTCGCAGCAATTAAGTAACTGTCCAAGGTCACACAGCTAAAGCAGAGGAACTCAAAATCCAAACCCATTTCAGACTCCCCAGTCTGCTCTTTCCACTCAGTTGTGTGGCCCCTTTATGATCTAATTCACAGGAGGGCTGCAGCAGACTTCAGCTGCAGCTATGGCTCTGCCCACTCTCCTGCACTGAGCACCCACAGCCTGCCAGGTATCTTCACAATCCAGAGGTCCTCAAACTGCGGCCTGCGGGCCACATGAGGCGGTGTGATTGTATTTGTTCCTGTTTTTTTACTTTAAAATAAGATATGTGCAGTGTGCATAAGAATTTTTTCAGTTTTTTTCTTTTTTTTTTTACTATAGTCTGGCTCTCCAACAGTCTGCGGGACAGGGAATTGGCCCCCTGTTTAAAAAGTTTGAGGACGCCTATATCCCCTCCTTCTACACACTCAATATGCTCATAACTCAACTCCCACCTTTCCCACAAAACTCAGCTCTCCTTTAAGAGGTTTCATTCTGTTAGCGCTACAGCTATTTACTCAGGCTTCCAGAGCTCCTCAAAATGTTACAGCAATCCTAAAGCACCAATTTCTCAACATGGCTTTGGAAGCCTGACAAGACCTAGCTATGGCCTGCCTCAACTGCATCACTCTCTCACTTATTCTAGACATAGGACTTCCACTCCTCCCACTTGCCATGGTCCTACCTCAAAACCTTGTGTTCTGCCATCCCCACTTGCTGCAACAGTGTCTGGTCCTTCCTCTTTCCCTAGGTAATTCTACTTATTCTTCAGAATTTAGCATACCACTTCCTGTGAATCAGGAAGGTCTTCCCAGATTCCCAGTATTCGTCTTCTTTGAGGCACTTACCCAAACTGCAAAAATCCCCAAAATGTCTTTCTACCAGGTTCTAGGTCCCTCTCATTCAATGCTGTACCCCCACTGCCTCATACAGTAGGTGCTCAGTATACATATAGATGGTAGTGTCCCCCATAATGAGCATGTCAGCTGGCTTTGCAGACTCTAGCTTTATGATGACTGTTTCCCTCAACAGAATGTAAACCCCTAAAGGGCAAAGATTTTTGTTTTATTCCTGTTCCCCTAGCAACAAACATTCAATAAATGAATATAGTAGAACCTTTAAGTTGACCACCTAAGGGACTCTGAATTGGCCAACCAACATACAATGGTGGTCAACATAAGGAACTGGGCCCACTGTATCCATGTGTACATGTGGTGCATGTCAGGTCTATGAAAATTAGGCCAAATTAGGGAGGTGGTTATCTATGGAGGTCTACTGTATATCCATCACTTCCTTTCAATTTCTGCCATCCACATTTCAGCTGGGCACCATACTTACATGCAGTCATGTCAGACATGACTCCACACTAGGCTCCTAGGTGCCAGCAGCTCTCCTAGCCAGAGCTGAGACACCAAACAGACCAGCACAGAGAAGACAACAAATCTCATCTCAGCCACCATGACTTCTGGGATTCCTCACTGGGAGACATGGACAGTCTGTGCAGCATTGTGTGGGACTATCTCTTCATGATGTTTTCTTCTAATTAAACTCTTTAGAAAATAGAGTCCAGGATATTTCAAACGATTGCACTTGTGGGTTTCTTATGTAAGGACTGGAGTGAACTGACTGTAAAAATCTCTTGAAAAAGCACTGTAGTAGAAGGCAGAGCAGGGCACAGGCCCAGAACTCTACTTACAAGCTGGACATCCCTAGGCAGTCACTCCTTTTCCCATTTGTAAAATAGGGATGAAAATGCTTACCTTGCAATGTAGTTTGGACTCTTAAAAATATTTGTAAAAGGCAGTGCCTGTAGCTCAGTGGGTATGGTGGTAGCCACATACACTGAGGTTGGTGGGTTCAAAGCTGACCTGGGCCAGCTAAAACAACAATGACAACTGTAACAAAAAAAAAAAAAAAAATAGGTGTTGTGGTGGGGACCTGTAGTCCCAGCTACTTTGGAGGCTGAGACAAGAGAGTCGCTTAAGCCCAGGAGTTTGAGGTTGCTGTGAGCTGTGAGGCTATAGCGCTCTACCTAGGGCAACAGCTTGAGACTCTGTCTCAAAAACAAAAACAAAAACAAAAAAAAAAAAAAAAAAAAAAATAAAGAAAAGAAAGAAAACAAAGAAAGAAAGAAAGAAAGAAAGAAAGAAAGAACGAAAGAAACAAAGAAAGAAAGAAAATTGCAAAATAGTAGCCCGGTAAGTGGCAATTCTTACCACAGGTTTTTAGGCTACCAGCTTGCACATACAAAGGAAACTCTTGGGTAAGTGTTTAGGCTCCCCAAACAAGATAAGCAGCCTTCCAGGAACACTACAAAGGTCATCTTTAAATACGCAGGGCCCAACTCGGCCAAAGACTTTCTGCCAAGGCCACTAAGCAGATAAATGAGTACTCCAGGCTCGAGCAGGTCGGACTGGCGGGCAGCTTCCAACAACGGCTAAATCACTGGAGTCCAGATGCGAGAGACAGGAACATCCGGCCGGAGCCTAAGGGTGGAGGTGCCCCAGCAAACCATAGCCTTGACCTGGCAGAAGGGTCTCTGGGACGTCAGCCAGCTGTCCTTTGTGGTATTGCCACCCACCGCTTGCTCCAGCCGCGGCCAGCATCCCCGGATAAGGCGCTGGCCGTTCCGGCTAGGACTGAGGCTGGGTCCTCGCGAGTCCGCCTCCTTCCAGCTCCTGATGCAGCCCGCCTCGTTCCTCTTCTCTCCCCTTTATCCTCCCTCCCCCCACCTTATCTCCCTTTCTTTCCCATTCATTCTCCTGTCCCCCATCCCGTCCCCCCTCCTTTACACTTCGTCCCCACCCTCAAGCCAAACTCAGCCGAACAGCGCGGGGGCAACTCCCGGCCACGCTCACACCGCCGGTCTCCCTGCAGCGAATCATCGGGAGCAGGCCATACCGGCATCGTCCTCATCAGACCCGCTTCGTCAATGGAAACGTAAGGCTCCGAGAGACACTGGTCAGCCCGAGTTCCCACAGCGCGCTAGAAGCAGGAACAGGATGGCCATCCGGCCTCTGGACTACCGGTCTCTAGCTCTTTGCCCTACCACGCGCGCCCGCCCAACGGCGGCAGAACTCGGGAACGCAGAGCGGAGGACCAACCTGGGGACCAGGACAAAGACTGCACCGGCCGCAACCGCGCCCCGACCCGCCCAGGACAGGCTTGCCGCGGCTCAGGGGCGGGGACACAGGGCCGCGCCGGCACGCCCCGGAGCGCGCGGCGCCGGGTCACGTGAGAAAGACGCAGGTGAAGCGCCGACGCAGCAGCGCGCACGACGCACGCAAATTTGCGCCTGGGGGCGCCGAGAGACAGAGCCGGCAGCCTGGGGTCACGTGGGAGGGCGGCAGGCGAGAACGAGGGGGCGGGAGCGAGGGAGTGGTCACGTGGAGGAGGCCAGCGCGGGGAAGTCACGTGAGGGGGGACGAAGGCGGGGCCGCCGGCGAGGAGGAGGAGGGGCGCGCGGCTTCCGGCGGCCGGGGGGTGCGGCGGGCGGGGGGCCCGTCCCGGAGGCGGCGGCGGCGCCATCTTGGCGAAGGGGGGATCAGGAAGTGCGGACCGCGGCGGCGGCGGCGGCGGCGGCGGCGGCGGCGGAGCCCGGAGCGGAGGCCGGAGGCTCCCGGCCCGCCGGCCCCGGAGCGGAGCGGAGCGGAGCGGAGGATGCAGCAGCCGCAGCCGCAGGGGCAGCAGCAGCCGGGGCCGGGGCAGCAGCTGGGGGGCCAGGGGGCGGCGCCGGGGGCCGGGGGCGGCCCGGGGGGGGGCCCGGGGCCGGGGCCCTGCCTGAGGCGGGAGCTGAAGCTGCTAGAGTCTATCTTCCACCGCGGCCACGAGCGCTTCCGCATTGCCAGCGCCTGCCTGGACGAGCTCAGCTGCGAGTTCCTGCTGGCCGGGGCCGGAGGGGCCGCGGCGGGGGCGGCGCCCGGCCCGCATCTACCCCCCCGGGGGCCGGTGCCCGTGGACCCCGTCCGCATCCACTGCAACATCACGGTGAGGACCCCGCGAGCGCTTCGGGCCCGGCCGGGGACTCGCGTCACCCCCAGCCATCTGCCCTCCGAGGCCCCTCGGTCTGGCCGCCCCTCCGGGGCACACTCGGCTGTACTGCTGCGGTTTTGTCGCGCCCCGTAGCCACCCAACCCGACGGCGAGGGCTGCCCCGACGTACGGCGCCTCAATCAGCCCTTTGCACGAGCCCGCCCGCAGCCCGAGGGTCACACCTGGGCTCCTCGGGGCTGCCCGCTGCGTTAGCTGGCCGCTGGGGAGGCCCCCACTCTGGGGCCTGAGCGTGGCCCCAGCCGGAGGGACGCGGCCTGGAACTCAGTGCATCTCGGCGGTGCCTTTCACTTAAGCACTTTGCCACCTGTGCGATCCCTACGCGGGCATCTTCCTCTGGCAGCCCCTCTTTGCTCTCTGATTTGCACCAAGTGATAGTTTGCACTTTGTTCCTCCTTTTCCTTCTCTCCCGTGGATTCCCTTTTATTTGGGTGTAACCTCTAACTCTCCTCGCCTCAGCCTGTAGCAGTTCTGCCACTCCCCTCCCCATCCCCGTGGATGTGTCCACTTGTCCAGGGCTGTTGTCTCCTGGGTGGGAGTGCTGGGACGTAGGACCGCCAGTTTGACCTGGGCACTGCAGGTGCCACTTCTCACGGTGTGCCCACTCAACCCTGTGCCCTGGTGCGACTCTGCCCGACCGCCCAGCCTGTCCTGTCTGCCTATCCTGTCCCATCCACTTGTCTGTCGGGTCTGTTCCTTTGCCGGTCCATCTGCCCAGCCTGCCGGTCCGCCTTGTCTGCCCAATCTACCCTCAGATGCCCCATGCAGGGGTTCGGCCTCTGCTGATGTGGGGCCGCCTGGTACCTTAGGTACAGGCCCTCAGTGACAGGAGGGTCGTCTGCCTGCTGGTTACAACAGCCTGAATGGGAGTACTCTATGGAAGGGCCGACGTGAGGATTCTGTGGCTCTAGGGGGCTTGAATTTAATTCAGTGGTGTTTTCTAGTAAAGGTTGGGGGGATAAACATCAGCTTGGATTGAATGGTACCCCACCAAAGCTCACAGTCCCATTTCTTTCTTTGTCCATCCTATTCTGTTTTCTCTGAAAAGTTGAAAATTTAAGGACTAGGAATGGTTTAGTCAGGTGAGGACTTGAGCATCTTCAATAATCATTTCTCTTACAGCGTTAAGGGTAGAGTAAGGGGAGAGCTGAGATCTCCAGTAGATGAGGCTTCCTTGGCATGTGTGGAAATCCCAACAGTTAGTTTTCTCAACTAAGCTGGTAGTTGGTAGGTTTGCCCCATCCAGTTGTCCTTTCAGGTGCCACAAGTCTTTGTTACTGGCGTTTGGGGGTCCTCAACCAGATTCCTGGCCTCTGTAAAGGAGACTTGATTAGAGCCAGCCCCCTTGGTTTGGGCGGAGGGGAAGTCTGTTCCAGCTGCATTTGGCACCACAGCTCAGGAATGCAGGGAATGGGGGAAACGTGGGCGCCCCTCTCTGGCCTGTCCGTGGAGTCCTATGGCCCATGCCTGGACTGAGAAGGTGGCAAGTTCCCAAGGGAGGTGGGAGACTTGGCCTTTGAGCGGCTCTGTTGGGAGTGTGTGGGGACGCTCATCCTAGTACTTTTTACTCTCGATAGTTTTTATTCTGTGCTTGTCTCATGTTAGTGTGACTATGGTGAGGTGATCCCTTTCCCACTGATCTAGAGTTAGAAAAGCAGAGGGTTGAAGGACTCTGACCTCTGTTGGAGGGAACTTAAGTTCTGGAGCTTGTGTAGGCAGTACGGGGACAGGAGTCTTCCTCCGGCCAGCAAGTTGAACTGTACTGGTTTATACTCTTCAAGGAAAGAGAGAAAAGGTGCCAGGTTGCTGCTTGGAAAGGATCCTCCCAGGGACTATTTTTCACCCAGTTTAGGATTTGTTTGGAACCTCCTTGTTAGATACTGACCTAAGCTGAGCTTTTATGTGCAGGGGGTGGGATGGAAGGCAAAGAGATTGGAGGTTTAGGGGGTAGAGGGCAGGCAATTTTGACCTCCCTGCTTTTTTCCCTCAGGAGTCGTACCCTGCTGTGCCTCCCATCTGGTCGGTGGAGTCTGATGACCCTAACTTGGCTGCTGTCTTAGAGAGGCTGGTGGACATAAAGAAAGGGAATACTCTGGTGAGGGGGCCATACTTATTTCTCTGGGGCCCATAGGACTTTCCCCAAAAGGGAGTTAAGTCTGGACAGTGGACCAGATGATTGGGACAGGCCTCTTAGGGGAGTTACTTGCTGAAGTCAGAGGGATACCTACACCAGCCTCAGGATTGATTTTCTAGGAGACTCGTTCCCACAGCCGTGTGATCCATAGGCTTAGAAAACTAGGTGCCAGGTGGGGTCTGAGCTAAGAGCTCATCCACACACCTGTCCAGGTTGGAGCAGGGAAGGAATATGTAATGTTTCTGTACCTCCTGTCCCCAGCTGTTGCAGCATCTGAAGAGGATCATCTCCGACCTGTGTAAACTCTATAACCTCCCTCAGCATCCAGACGTGGAGATGCTGGATCAGCCCTTGCCAGCAGAGCAGGTGAGCAGCTGTGGAGCTGTTGGCCTTGTACACAGTTGCTGTGAGGAAGGCAGCCAACAGATGTGGAGTGAACGAGTCTGCATGGTACCCCACCTGCCCTAGACACACACAGCTTAGTTCTCATCCTATTTCTCCTCCAGATGGGAGTCTTGCTAAATGGGTCACCAGTAGCTTCGTCTCTCCTATCAAAACTTACTCTCATGGGCAGTGTCCTTCATGCTGAGGAGAGAGAATTTTCACAATTAGCCATGGCAGTTGGTGTCTGTTGGGGACCCAGGCCCCTTGTTGAGAATAAGAATGTAATGTCAGTCTAGAAAAGATGAAGTAAAGGAGAGTTCTGAGAAAACTAAAGCTGAGATTGTTGGGTAGAGGACAGAAACAGCAATTTTGCTTTCCTCTTGTTCTTCAACATATGGTAGGAAGAGAATGATGGGGCAGTAGCAGAGTTCTTCCCTGGGCTGTTGCCTCCACTCAGGTCTGGCTGGTGTGGAGACTGATGGCATTCTGAGGGCCCAAGGGAGTAGGTCAGAGACTGTATTCTAGTGAGCCACTGGGATGCTGATGTCCGTCTTCCCCTCCCCCCTGCAGTGCACACAGGAAGATGTGTCTTCAGAAGATGAAGATGAGGAGATGCCTGAGGTAGGCTCGCTTGAGGTGGTATTGGCCAGAAGCTCTTTCAGTCAACAGTGTTGATCACCCACTTTATCTGGAGCTTCATTCTAAAAGTGGGGAGAGAAAAATATCAAAGGAATAAAAACAGATTTACTGATCTGAAGAACAACCCATGTGGTAGAGGAGGTAGGGCATCCTTATCCAGTCAGTGAAGACTGGTGCAAATTCACTCAAACCAAACATTTGATAAGCTAATTTTAGATGACTTTAGAGTCCGACAGACCTGAGTTTACATCCCAGCTATCTTAATTGGGGAGTTTTACCTAATCTCATGAAGCTGAAGTTTCGTTGTCTGTGAAATGGGTTTATAATACTTGCGCTATATTGGTTATCTGAAGGTTAAGTGAGGTATTGCACGTGAAATGCTTCCTGTGATACATAAGTACTAACTTATTTATCTGGTGTATTCTCTAAAAACATCCTTTTGTAGAACATAACATAAAGGTTAAGAATTTGAGCTTTAGGCTCGGCACCTGTAACTTAGTGGTTAGGGCACCAGCCACATACATCAGGGCTGGAGGGTTCAAACCCATCCTGAGCCTGCTAAGCAACAATGACAATAACAACAAAAAAATAGGTGTTATGGTAGGTGCCTGTAGTCCCAGCTACTTGGGAGGTTGAGGCAAGAGAATCGTGAACCCAAGAGTCTGAAGAGGTTGCTGCAAGCTGTGACTCTACAGCACTCTTATCAGGGGCAACATAGTGATACTCTGTCTCAAAAAAAAAAAAAAAAAAAGAATTTGAGCTTCAGAGCCAGACAGAACTTGAAGTCTTAGCTCTGCTATGAGTTCTGTGACTTTGACCCTGTTAATTTTATTTAGACCTCAGCTTCCTCTGTAAAATGGGGATAATGATAGAATAATGATGTGGTTGAAAGAATGAAATGAGCCAGTTTATAGTAGCTAGTACAGAACCTGACATGTAGTAAACATTCAGTAGATGTTAGCTGCTAATGTAATAATTAGGTTAGTGTGTCTTGTCAAAGCCCAGGAATGAAGTATCACTTTATTTCCTAGCACTGGATTAATGTCCCAAGTTCTATAACTTTGTAATGGTCTTAAGACCAATAAATGACTGGTGATACACGAAACTTCTTCCAGGCAGGGGGACAGCCCTCTATGCCACACCTCCAGTATTTGACTGAGGGGCTGAATGCTGGACGGAGCACTCCTCTTTCCCCCATGCCCAGTGAGCTACTCACTTACGGCAGAGAGCAGGATGAATGAGGAGCTAATTCCATCCTGGTCTCTAATCCCCTCTCTGGACCTCCTCTGCCACCTCTATCTTGGCATACCTGATTCACACCCTGCATTTGTAGGGAGGGGAGGAGATTAGTGATACAGGTTTCTCTTTTAGACCTGGGGGCTTGAGGATCCTGGGTACAATAGTCACCTGGTGAAACATGAGCTTTGAGTCACAGTGTCAGGCCCAAGTCATTCTGCTAGGAATTAGGGAAGAGTTTCTGCTGCCAAGGTAGAGTTTTAGGAATAGTTGGAGTGGGATCAATCTAGGGAACCATAGGGTCTTTTAGCTCCCTGGTCCTCACTATAGCTCTGTGGCTGAGCTGGAGAACTGACCAGGAGCAGTTGTTTCCCTCATCTTTACATTGTGAAGGGACTGGGCCTGGAAATTGTCCCAGAAGCAAGGAATATTTATATGGCTTCTGGATAGACTGTTGCAACTTAACCTTTGGCTCTTGGCCAGAATAGGCCTGGGAGGTGACAGCTCTTTTGCACTGTATATTTATTCCTTCTCTGTTTCACTCCCACCCAACACCTCCCCTAGGACACAGAAGATCTAGATCACTATGAAATGAAAGAGGAAGAGCCGGCTGAGGGCAAGAAATCTGAAGATGATGGCATTGGAAAAGAAAACTTGGCCATCCTAGAGAAAATTAAAAAGAACCAGAGGCAAGATTACTTAAATGTACGTGCCTTCTAGGGAGAGGTTGCGTGAGAGGGTTGGTGGGTAGTGACTGAACATTGTCAGGCTGAGGCATGTCAGTGGGGGAGCATACCCCTTTTTTGCATGTGCCTCATCATTCCCTTAGTCCTGGGAAAGCTTCCACACTGCTCCTGATGTGTGTTACAAACTACACCCCTGAGGAACATTACTGCCATCTGTCCTCCTCAGGGTGCAGTGTCTGGCTCGGTGCAGGCCACTGACCGGCTGATGAAGGAGCTCAGGGATATATACCGATCACAGAGTTTCAAAGGGGGTGAGTTTGCCCCTGTGGGCGTTTCTCAAAGGAATGATGTGGTGGAAGGCTAGGGGTGGGGCACATGAACGCTCATGAACTTCTTAGACCAAGAATGGAGCTCCTCATGCCAAGTGGCTCAGACTGGATGCATGTACATCTGTGGTGAACCTGGAGCCATTGGTCTTCTCCTAGTTTGGGAAAGGGAGCTGCATTTGGACCAGTCTCCAACTGGACCATCCTACACCCATCTTCCTTCTTCCCTCCTTCAGGAAACTATGCAGTTGAACTCGTGAACGACAGTCTATATGATTGGAATGTCAAACTCCTCAAGTGAGTGGGGGAGGGGGGGTTGGACTGGGGATACATTGAGTGTGGGTGAAGCCCAGTGGTAGGATCTCAGGGCAGTTTTGTTGGTGTCCTTGCTGAAGGCTTCCAGTATGGGTGTGGGCATTGGGAGCCCATAGGAGACTCCCAAGCTGGGCCAGGCAACTGAGTCTAGTTTCCTTACTTTATAGGGTTGACCAGGACAGCGCTTTGCACAACGATCTCCAGATCCTCAAAGAGAAAGAAGGAGCTGACTTCATCCTACTTAATTTTTCCTTTAAAGTAAGACAGTTTTTCCTTCTGTGGTCTAGGCTTCCCCATTTGCCATGCAGTCCTGTAGTGGACACTGGCCTCCCTTCCCCTGACTGTCCTCTCCGCCTCTTTTTCAGGATAACTTTCCTTTTGACCCACCGTTTGTCAGGGTTGTGTCTCCAGTTCTGTCTGGAGGGTGAGTGGCTGGGCGTGAGGGAGAGGGCAACTCCTGTGGCAGAAGATTGGGGAAGGAGCCTGGAGCTTTTGCTGGGCACAGCTGACTAACCTTTCCCATGCAGGTATGTTCTAGGTGGAGGTGCCATCTGCATGGAACTTCTCACCAAACAGGTGAGCCTGTCACTCCCCTTGGCAGGGCTGGCCTGGACAGGGAAGGCTGAGCTTGACCACTCATGTACCCAGTGGGTTGGGTGATATGCACGATGTGGGTCTTCCATTCTGCTGGTGGTGCCTGTCCTGGAGTGCAGGGTGAGGGCCCTTACGCAGATGCAGCTGTCTAAAGAACAAGCAGAAAGTTTCCTGGATAGCTCGTCCTCCTTGCTTACTCTGTCCCTCTGTCACCTAGGGCTGGAGCAGCGCCTACTCCATAGAGTCAGTGATCATGCAGATCAGCGCCACACTGGTGAAGGGGAAGGCGCGTGTGCAGTTTGGAGCCAACAAAGTGAGGGGCTGAGTATGGAGTACTGGTTTCCTGTTAGGGACTGAGGATAAGGCCCCAGGATTGGTGGCCTTGGATGGGAGGGCCTGAGGAGCACCTTAAAGTTTGGGTTGGGGGGTGCACAGGTCTGGAAAAAAGAGCTGTGGGACTGTGCTCTTGAGGGACCTCCCAGGTGGAGGGGACTTAGCATGTCCCCAGACAGAGCACAAGACTGGGAGCCGGGACTCCTGTGTCTCTGGGTGGCAGCCTGTGGAAGGCGAGGGCAGGAAGGCCAAGGCTGGCCATGGCTTGATGAGGTGGCTTCCTTTCCCAGTCTCAGTACAGTCTGACGAGAGCACAGCAGTCCTACAAGTCCTTGGTGCAGATCCACGAAAAAAACGGTGAGGCTGGATCCAGGACTCAGGAGATTTGGACACTTGCCAGGCCCCAGGTTTTCACTTCTAGCCAAAACCCCCTTTTGGTTTCTGAGCCTGATCACCCACTAGCACAGCACCTGCCCAGGGCTTCAAAGAGGGGTGGAGGTGGCTTGTGTCCATACCTCCTGTCCTGAAGAGACCACAGCACATCCCAGATGGAATTGGTGCTACCCCTTCCTGGCACCCTTTGAAAAAACTCAGCTAACCCTGTCATCTGTGGGGCACATCATCCTCCCTATTTTATCATCTCCAAGTAGGTGGTTTCTCAGCTTCCCGTACACCCGCTCCCTGCACTGGGTGGCCGTTCTTGGGGCTGGGAGGGCAGCCTCGGCCTCAGCCTCGACCTCCCTGACTGCTCTGTCTGTTCTTGGCAGGCTGGTACACACCCCCAAAGGAAGACGGCTAACCCCGGAGCATCATCCCTTCCTCCCTCCCCAGGCACCACTGGACCAATTACCTTTGAATGCTGTATTTGGATCTCACGCTGCCTCTGTGGTTCCCTCCCTCATTTTTCCTGGACGTGATAGCCCTGCCTATTGCAGGACAGTGATGGCTATTCTAAACGCTAAGGGAAAAACACAGAACTGTTCCAAGTACTCAAGACTGACTTACAGACCATCCACCTTGCTGGAACCCTTGCTAGCAGGCATTCTTATAAAGAAACTTTTGAGCCTCCTTATATTGCTGGAAACTCAGCTGTGCTCCAGACTAGAGCCTCCTTACCTATGCTATGGATTTTTAATTTATTTTCTCTTATTTCATGTACACTGCTTTTTTTGGTTACAGTGTATGATGGATGTGTATGAAAAAAATGTATCTTTGGGAAAACAATTACAGTTTGTTAATTTGAAGATGCTGGTCTTGACTCATCTTTATTTTTATTCCCACGTCCCACCCCATCCCCTGAACTGCTTGGGAGGTGCGGGAGGGGTACCAGTCTACCATCGCTGTGGTAGAGATGAGACAAGCTGCGTTTTGCTGCTAAAGCTCGAAAATCATGGAAGTGAAGCTCACACCTGCTACCCCTAAACACCTCCCGAAGGCCTCTGGAGCAGCCAGCACTTGTGTCCCATGGATCGCAGAGCCGGGCCTGCTAAGCCACAGCGTAGTAGGCTGAAACAATCTTAGTTCTTAGGACTACTTTTCTAGTCACAGATGCTTTCGAATTTCTAAGAAAAAGAAAATGAGGCTCAAGAGGCTGCTTCATAGAATTCCCTTGGAACGAACTGCATGAGTGGGGACGGCCTCTCTGGTGCGGGGTCTGCTCTGACCTCAGCGATGCACTGTGTAGCTACGATGCCTTGGTGTTCGCTGGTCATTCTCCCTCCTGGAAAGTGACTGTTACCTAGCGCTGGACGGTGATCACTGGTAAGGTTCGCTAACCTTCCTCTTGTCTATTGCTTGCTTTGGTTTTGTAAAAGAAGACAAGTATAGCCCTCAAGTTGTTTGGCTTGGGGAATTGTGGAGTCTTTCAAGCCACTCCCACAAGGTGGGTCTTAAGGGGGTTCCATGCACCTGTGTTCTCACTCCAGGCTTGGGTGCTTCAGGGAGGGAACATGAGGTGAGGTGTGTCCGCACAGATGCGGACCTCTAGGAGCTGTGTTGTCCCCACCTGCTGCTGTGAAGGTCTCGGACTACCCAGCAGGTGCTGCTGTGTCTCCCTGTCAGTAGCCTGCTTAGGGCTGGGCAGCCTCTCAGGACCAGGTGTGCCTAGGGATCTAATAAGGCGGAAATGACAAGAGGCCAGGATGGCTAAGTAGAGAGCTAAGTTTTGGGAAAGCTGCCTGGGAGCCTGGAGAGTGCTAGAGGAGTTTAATGCTTTGAGCACAAGTTCAACTGTGGTCATTTCTTCCCCCCTTTTCCTTTGAGGGATGTTAACTTCTTGCTGCTTTAGGTGGCTGCAGAGTCCACCAGCCCCACTCAGTGCCGCTCTGACTCTGCCACACCCACCTGATTAGGGTGCTAATGTGCACTGAGGCTGAGATATCGAGGGACTCATGGGGAAGACCCTCTAAAGAGTGAAATCTGGGTGTTGAGGCCTCTGTGCTTTCTTCTGAACTCACCAGCCTGGGCTGGAATGTAGATTGTGTTTTCAGTAATGTGTACTGTGAGCTGTCCTCTGTATGATGTATTTTGTAATGTATTTTTTCTCATCTACCAAAGGATGAAACAAATAAAATTATTTAAATATTTGGCGCTAATAAAATTATTTAGAAAAGTAACGGGGTTCATGCTTAGCTGACATGAAGGAAAAGACCATTCCTGTGAGGTGTAGGCACCAACTCCGAGAACCCTTCTTTTTTCTGCCAAGCCTAACACTCCTTTTCATGACCGTAAGTTTAGGGTTCTGATAAAATACAAAGCATCAAAGAGAATCAAGGCAGTATCGTCATGAAACAGTTTTCATCTTGCTGTCAGGGAGATGTGAAACACACTCTGTGTGGCTGTCTCTCCACACAAGTGTGCGTCTCCACCCTGGGCAGAAATTGCGTGGCCCAGAGCCCAGGACTGGCAGGAGCTCAATCCCCAAAGATCAGGGCACACTAGAACCATCAATTACCCAGAAACCCTGGAACATGCTAACACTTACTTTCCGAGGCGATAGCTCACTGATTCAATGCTCACCGCCTGATTCTACATGGAAGCCAGGAAATCCAGCCTGGGTCTCTCTGTTCCCCAGAATGTACTAGGAGCATTAGCACTGTGCTCTAGGGTGTAAGGAAAAGAGGTGGGAAGAGCGCACTGCTGTGCAGGCTGTGAGCCAACTGCAGCGTCTGTGTCTGGCTGTCTTTGCTGAGACTTTGGTGTCTTTTTTGAGAGGTGAACTGGGCTCAAGGCAAAATGGAAATCAATCTTGGGCACAATGTGGCTCTTTTCACCTTCAAGGTCTCAAGAGTGAAGAGGAATGAGAGAGCAAGGCAGGCCGGCTCCTAGTCCAGGACAGGCAGGAATAGGAAGGAGCATACTGAGGATGTCCCCATCATTAAACTCTTCACACTGCAGAATGTATAGCTGTAAGAGAACGAGGAAGTTTTGGTGGAAAGGGAGACCATCCCCAGCCAGTCCAGCCTCTTGGATAACTTCAGTTTGTTCTGTGTAAGGCAGCAGTTCTCAACCTGTGTGTCGTGACTCACAGGAACCGTATTAAAGGGTCGTGGCATTAGGAAGGTTGAGAAGCACCAAAGGCTAGGTATAAATACGCAGTTCAGGCCCCACTGCCTGCAACTGATGCTTCCAAGGGTGGGAGTGGGGAGAGAGCAGCCAAGTTAGACCCAGGGGCAGTCACTTCCAAGGTCAGCACCAGTGATTTCCCTTTGAACATTCGATGGACAACCTCCCATGAACTCAAAATGTCTGCAAGACAAATCACAGCAACAAACCTCAGCAGCACTTGGCTGGGCAGGAGGAGCAAAGGGGCCTGCACTGTGGGTTGAGGGCTATGGCTGCTGGCCAACTCCAACCAGCCACCTCTGCTAACCCAGGATAATCCAGGGAGAGAAAGGCTGAGAAAGGGGTTGGGGGAGGGCACAGTAAGAGCAGATAGGAGGTGGTGGAGTCACTGATGTCTTCACATAATTACAGGAATTTGGGAGAAATTCTACTGGGGACAGAAAACTGTTCCCTCTACTCTGAGGGTCTGGCTGGAGAGATAGGTTAAAAAGCAGAGAGAGGGGCTCCCTGCTGTGGCTCAGTGAGTGGGGCGCCGGCCCATGTACCGAGGGTGGTGGGTTCAAACCTGGCTCTGGCCAAACTGCAACAAAAAAAATAGCTGGGTATTGTGGCGGGTGCCTATAGTCCCAGCTACTCGGGAGGCTGAAGCAAGAGAATCGCCTAAGCCCAGGAGCTGGAGGTTGCTGTGAGCTGTGATGCTACAGTGCTCTACAGAGGACAACTAAGTAAGATTCTGTCTCTTAAAAAAAAAAAAAAAAAGCAGAGAGAGGCTGGGTGAGGTGGCTCACACCTGTAATCCTAGCACTCTGGGACTCTGGGAGGCCAAGGTAGATGGATTGCTTGAGCTCATGAGTTCAAGACCTCATCTCTGGCTTGGTGCCTGTGGCTCAAGCGGCTAAGGTACCAGCCACATACACCTGAGCTGGCGGGTTCGAATACAGCCTGGGCCTGCCAAACAACAATGACAGTTACAATAAAAAAAAGCCGGACATTGTGGCAGGTGCCTGTAGTCCCAACTACTTGGGAGGCAGAGGCAGGAGAATCGCTTGAGCCCAGGAGTTGGAGGTTGCTATGAGCTGTGATGCCACGGCACTCTATCCAGGGCCACAGCTTGAGGCTCTGCTCAAAAAAAAAAAAAAAAAAAAAAAAAAAAACCATCTCTGCTAAAAATAGAAAAACTGAGGCAAGAGGATGGCTTGAGACCAAGAGTTGGTGGTTGCTGTGAGCTATGATGCTATAGCACTCTACCCCAGGCAACAGCTTGAGACTCTGTCTCAAAAAAATTAAATTTAATTTAAAAAAGCAGAGAGGTTTCCCCATGAAAAGCACACACACTGGACCAAGCCACAGCAGAGAGCTGTCAAAAATCTTTCCTCCAAGAGGTCTCTCTTACTCAGCTCCTACCATCCCATCATCCCCAAACCCTGGAGCTATTTGTATGCATGAAACAGGCTCCTTTTAGAAGTCAGACCCATGTTTCACCCCCAGCTATGCCATTTCTTGCTATAAAATAATGAGGAAGCTCTTTTCACTTTTCTGAACCCTATTTCTCTTATCCATAAAGGCAGGAAAATAGTGCACCTGCCTGCTGACAGCACTGTCTCAAAGCTCCACAGGAGGGAAGCGTCCTGCCCACAGGTCACCAGGCGGGCACCTCTGACAGGCTAGGGCAGGAGCCTCCTCTGCCTGCTGCTCCTGCGCATTGGGCAGTTGGGACCTCCTCTTGCAATTACCCGACATGACCTCTGGGTGGTGCTCCCTGCCTACTCAGCTCCAGCTGCCAAACTCCCAGGGAACCTGGGAGACTTTTTCTATCCTATCTGGTTGAGAGTTAGTGTGTGTGTGTGTTCGTCTCCACTTCTCCTGATCCCCCAAAGTATTCCTTCATCCTTTGCAGTTTCACCTAACCTTGACCTTGAAGTAGACACTGAGGCCCTCACAGGGTCCAGGGCTAAAGCACTGCACAGAGAAGATGCCAAGTCCAGCATCTGTCACGGGCTTTCAGGTGCTCGGTGTCCTCCACAGCAGACTCCTTTCCCAAATGAAATCTTAAGCAAAACTGAAAATACATAAAACAGATGAAACTGAGTGGCCCTGACCTGTCCCACTCAGCAACTGGAGAACGCAGCCCTTGGGTGGCATCTGAGGTGCCTCTAGTGGTCTTGGGGCTCCAGAGCCCAGGTGTGAAAACCAGTGCTCAGGAGGCAGCTTTGCTGGGGCAGATGCTGAGAACTGAGGCTAAATGGAAAGAGCAGAGGAGGGAGGGAACCCCGAGAGCTTCTGCTGTCTTAACATACCACTCCCCACTCGGGTCCCGGAGGCAGCAAGGGCATCTCCTGTCCCTGAAAGTCTTTCTTCAGCACAAATGGCTGAGTCAGAGGTGGGATGGTTCAGAAGCTGTTGCAAAGACAAACTGGCCAAAATCAAAGAATATGACCACAGCCCAGATGTCCACTCTGTCCAGCACCCAACACCTGGCCAGAAGGAAGGAGGGAGATGGAGAAAGGTTGTTCCACCCAATGCCAAGCACAGCCATCCTCAACTGCGAGGGCTCTAAGGTCTTGGCAGGAGAAGGAGGGGCCGTCAGTCTGCTCTGCTTTCCCCTCCTCAGGTGGGGGATGGTAATAAGCACAGAAGATTCTGGAACAAACCAGAACCCAAAGGAGAATAGAGGGAGGGAGTGGCTCTCGGTGACAGCCCAGGTGATACTCTGCCAGACAGCAGGGCCCACACTACCCGGTCGAGTAATCCAGGCACTGGCCAGTGCTGCATGTTTTGGTACAGAGTCTGGGTTGCACAGCATCGGGCCTCACTGCCTGCACTGCATCACACTTCTGCACCTGCAGACATCCCTGCTACGTTAGCAACACCAACCTGCCCCCAAGGAGCACAGCAGCAAGACAGAGAGAGAATGAGGCTGAGAGAAGGGATCAGACTTCTCTGCCACTGACCGGTCCCTGTCACCACGCCAGCCTAGAAAGGTGCTATAAGAAGGCACAGAAGCCCAAGAGAACCAGCCTGTATATCAGTGATGCACATGGCCCAGAGAAATGGGGTCTGAGGGGTGATGCTGGTCAGTAGCCCCACCATGCCATGGTGCTGTGGGTAGAGTAGCAGCCCAGGTCTGACAGCAGGAAGGGTCATCTGGGGGAGAGTAAGAGGAGTAAGGAGCGCCAGAGGAGGATCGAACTGAGCTAGCATGTGTCCTGCAGGTGCATGTTGGCTGCAGTGAAGAGTCCCTAAGTAGGACGGTGCCCGGCCCAGGGTGGGGGGACATATAATGGCAGTGCCCTTCAGAAGGCAAACAAAACACATCAGGAAGAAGCTTCCCCAGTGGACCCTGAGTTCCTAACGGATGCAGGTGGGGCTGCCCACAATGCAGGATTTGCCTCCAGCCCAGAGTAGGTGGGCCACATTCCAATTGTCAGTCACCCTGCTGCTCACTCCAGCACCTGCCCAAGCCATCTTTTATAAACAAAAATCAGATTACAGCACATCCCTGATTAAAATCTTCCAACATCTCCCCCATCATGTTTACAAATAAAACTCGGTGTCTCCATTTCAGCTAAGCAAGGCTTTGACCTGGGCTCCTGTCCACTGGCCT
>CAUYPK010082178.1:0-25379 GCA_963574355.1 Loris lydekkerianus
GATGCAAGGAATAATTTCTATTTTATAAATTTGCTGAGGTTAGATTTGTGGCTTAGGATGTGGTCGATCTTGGAGTATGTTCCGTGGGCTGATGAGAAGAATGTGTATTCAGTTTTGTTGGGATGAAATGTTCTGTAGATTTCTGTTAAGTCCAGATGTTGAATGGTTAAGTTTAAATCTAAAATTTCTTTGCTTAGCTTCTTTTTGGAGGATCTATCCAGCACTGCTAAAAGGGTGTTAAAAACTACAACTACAATGGAACTGGAGAAAATCAAGTTGCTCGTGTCTGTTAGAGTTTCTCTTATAAATTGAGGTGCATTCTGGTTGGGTGCATAAATATTAATAATTTAAATCTCATCATATTGAGTATTACCTTTAACAAATATGAAGTGTCCATCCTTATCATTCCTTGCTTTGTTTGGTTTAAAGCCTATTGCGTCTGCGAATAGGATTGCAATGCCTGCTTTTTTCTGCTTTCCATTTGCCTGGAGTATAGATGACCACCCATCCCTTCACCTTGAGTCTGTCTTTGTCTTTTAATGTAAGATGTGATTCTTGGATGCAGCAGATATCTGGCTTGAGTTTTTGTATCCAGTCAGGCAACCTGTGCCTCTTTAGAGGACAATTTAAACCGCTCACATTAATTGAGAATATTGATAAGCCTTTCAAGAGTCTGGTGGACATTTTTAATCCTTTTTCGACTGTGGAAGTTGGAATTTGTTTAAAAATTTCTGGATGGGTTTACTTTTGTGGTGGAGGATATGCTGGTCTTTATGGAGGATAGGTCTGAGAATATCCTAGACAGCTGGTTTAGTTATTGCAAATTTCTTCAACATGTGAATGTCATTAAAGTATTTAATTTCTCCATCATAAATGAAACTCAGTTTAGCTGGGTACAGGATGCTGGTTTGAAAGTTATTTTGTTTTAGGAGATTAAAAGTCGATGACCATCCTATTCTAGCTTGAAGGTTTTCAGCAGAGAGATCTGCAGTTATTCCAATATTCTTCGCCTTGTAGGTGATGGTTTTCTTTCATCGGGCTGCTTTCAGAATTTTCTCCTTCATGTTAACTTTAGTGAAATTGATTATGATGTGTCTGAGGGATGTCTTATTTGGGTTGAGTCATGCTGGAGTTCTGAAACTGTCTGCTATCTGAATTTCAGAATCTTTAGGCATGTCTGGAAAGTTCTCTTTCATAATCTTATGGAGAAGAGATTCTGTGCCTTGTGACACCACTTCATTGCTTTCGGAGATCCCTATAAGATGGATATTGATTTTCTTCGAATTATCCCAAAGCTCTCTGAGAGTGTGATCTGTTTTTGTCCTCCATTTCTCTTCCTCTTTGAGAGTTTGGGAGCATTCGAAAACTTTGTCTTCAATGTCAGAAATCCTTTCTTCCGGTTGCTTTATTCTGTTACTATGGGATTCTACTGTGTTTCTCAGATCTTTGAGGGCTGCAACTTCTTATCTCAATGTGTCAAAATCTTTGGTCATTTTGCCTTTGAATTCGTTGAATTCTTGAGATATCTTTTGGGTTACTGCTTGGAATTCTAATTCAATCTTATTTGCTATCCAGATTCTGAATTTGATTTCTGACATCTCAGCTATTTGTTTGTGCATGGGATCTTGTGCTGTCAGCCCTATTGATCTTTGGGAGAGTTAATCTACTGTGATTATTCATATTGCCAGAGTTTTTCTGTTGATTTCACCTCATGATTATTTTTCACCATTGCCTCTGGCCATCCTCAGAGTTGCGGAGGTGTCTCTCCAAGAGTAGACCCCAGCAGGATCATTCTATTTTTGCTGGATCTTTGTAGGGAGTGACCCTGTGTAGCTCCTCTGGGCCTGCTCCATTCAGGGAGTTGTTCTGGTTGTGGAAGCAGCTCCGTAGTGTGTCACACCCTGATCCAGCAACAGGAGGGGGGTGGTGAACATGGTTCTGGGATTACCTAGTGCCCAGTGACTTTGGCACAGAGAGCCCAAGGCTCCAGCAGTCTCTGGCCAGCAGAAGAGCTCTGGGCAGAGGCTGGGAGGGCTCTGGAGGGCATGCGGCTCCCAGATTCCCTGGCCAGATGAGCAGGCGGTGTGGAGGCAGGGAGGGTACAGGAGGGAGGATGGCTGCGCTGCTCCCTCAGTTCCTTGTCAGGGCATGCGGAGGCCAGGTGGGCATGGGGGTTGCGGCGCAGCTCTTACTGAGGTCTGGTCAGATGCTGATCGTGGTCACAGTGCAGTTCTTATGGAGGTGTAGGCGGGCACCGATCAAGGTCGTGAAGCAGTTCTTATGGAGGTCCGGGTGGGCGCCGATCAATATATTTTCTTTTATTACTTTGTATACATCTGGTGGCAGTGGCAGCTACAGGCCCCGGGCTCGTCTGTGTGTGTCCCGAGCACCGGCTGCAGGCCTTTCTTAGGTTTCTGCTTCTCCTCACAATGCCTTCTCCAACTGCATGCCCTGGATCTCGGAAGCCCTCTGTTGCTCTTCCATCTCCTCCAGCTGCCTCTGGATGGCCTGAGCCTTATAGAGTCTTTTCAATTATTGCTTAACCAATTGCTTTTTCCAGCTTCTGTTTTTTCCTCAGTGTCTTCTTTTCCTTTGACTGGGAGGAAAGATCAGGATCAAATTCTTCATCTGCAGAGGAGGAGCTGGTTGAAGAAGCAAAAGAGGCAGCCTCTGTTACTTGAGCTCTGACAGGGAGGTGTGTGGAGCTTGCATTGGTTTTCTATGGTTGTGGAACCAATTACCACAAATTCAGCACCTTTACAGCAACACCATTTTTTCCTCTTAGAGTTCAGCAGATCAGAAGTCCAGACCTGGCTCAACTAGATCCTCTGTTTAGAGTTTCAAAGTGCTACAACCTAGCTATGAGCTGGTGGCAGTTCTCATCTGCAGCTCAGGGTCCTTACCGAAGCTCATTCAATTTGTTGGCAGAATTACTTTACTAATGTTGTAGGGCACAGACCCCTATTCCTGTGGGCTGTCAGCTGGAGGTCATTCTTAGCTCCCAGAAGTCTCCTGTTCACAGGCCCTCTCTCAACGTGGCAGTTTGCTATTTCCTGTTTTTATTCTTTAGGGAGCTGGTGGTTGAGTATTAATAACACAACAGCTTGATACATTTATTGTGCACTTACTGTGCACCAGTGACTGCTCTACATGTATTTATTAATACATCTCTCTTACATTGCACATCAGCTTTAGAAAGAAGGTACTATTATTATAATATCCATTTTATATATAAAGAAATCAAAGGCACAGAGAAGTAATGTACCCAAGATTGCACTGCTGGAAAATGGCAGAGTTGGGATTCAAAACACATGGTCTCCCTCTGCAACCTGTGCCTTTAAGCACCAGCTATGTTACTTGAAGCTATTTGCAAATATGACAAGGTGGAGTATGTTGAAAGCCGTGCAGTGTTTTCAAACTTTTCTGACTATGACCACTGAGAGAAATAATAGCAAACAAGCATGTGCATACAAGTGAAATGAATAAAACCACACAAAACCATGCTCGCCTCACTGTGCAAGAGGCACTCTGACTTTTCCTTTCTATTTCACGTCATTTCTAAAGAATGCTAGTTGTGACCCTTCAAATGATTGTAGGATCTACTACTATAAGGCCACAGCTTGTAGGTAAAAATCCATTGAATGTCCTAGGATATAAGCTCACTTACTCTTCGGGAGGGTCAAGTTCTCACTGTTTGTTGAATGAATGCCGCTCAGCACCTTTTCCCTATGGTGTCCAGCACTGTTTGTTGGCAGAGAAATGTATAAAGAGATTATGACTTTTCTTTCCTCATGTCTATTTTTAAAAACACTTGACTCCCTTTCTTCTTTATTCTTTTTAAAAACAAAGAGCTGAGATTTTGCCAAACAGGGAAATTGTTTACACTGTAAGAGAGAAGGTTAAGAAACACTTAATAATTATCTTGTATGGGAATGTGAGTTATCAACAAATTTATGTAAAGCAATCCCATTTTCCCATTGGTTTTATTTGCAATTTTAACAATGTGTTTGTATCTCCCGTTGTTTCTCCTGCTTGCTGGTTCTGAGACCTTCTCCTTATTCTTGTGAGGGTCTCCTCCATTCCACACTGCCCTCTTTTCTGGAGGCAAGTTAGTTTGGATGGGCTGTCTTTCTGCTCCATCTCTTTGAGAGTCAAGATATCCCCGTGAAGCCCTGGGATACAGTTTATTCAGTCTTCCTAGCACTGATGCTAGGGAGATGTTTGGCCAATCCTGAACTTTATGGGGAGTGGGAGTGTGGTGGTCCTCTGAAAGGTTGAGCCAGACCTTGGCTCCAGGTGGGCCCCCAGGACAAGTAGAACCTCCTTAGAACTTCCAGCTCAGGAGGAGCCTTACATGTGTCACTGGTGCAGACACACACCTTGAAGCAATGTCAGGGTGGGCCTTGGTGGCCAGGACATGGGCCAGCCCAAAGTATAGCTGACCAAGGTGGCTGGAAGCTTCAAGCATGCTGGGTAGGTCTGCACTGTCAGACTTCCCCAACAGCTAGGAGCATGGTGTTTTAGAATAAGACACTTGGTTGATTTGCTCATTGGCTTTGCCTTATAGGGCTTCTTTATTGTTGCCTCTTTCTCTTCCTCTTCCTTTGATTGTTGATACCTTGTTCTAGACACATTTCTAGCTCAAATAGTTTCTGGGTATTTATCTTATTCTAGATAAAACAGGCTAGCAATAGACATGTTGATTTAGAAAAATGAGTTCAGGTATTTCTAGAATCAAAGGATTTTTGTGATGGTGGAACTTCTTGGTGGGGAAAGGGATGTGTGTGTTGGAGTGAGCAGGTGGATAGGAGGCCCCTCATCAGCACATCCTCAGGACCAACACCATCCATTATACAACAAGCCCAGGTCTCTAAACTTTCCATCTTTAAAAATGGGAAAGGTGTTTTGAAGACTGTTCTCTAATGGGACAAAAGAGTTCCCTTCCCAGCATATAGGTATGTTGCAGCACAGAGACATTTTACTAGTCAGGTAGTTTAAAAGAAACACAACTGCATTGCTGGTAATGAGAAAAAGGCAGACTTCAACTGGTGGGAAGCTGGAGTTAGAATGTTTAGACATAATAGAGAAAAGCTCTTACACGGTCCAGAAGGGATTTCCTCAAGCTTGTCACTCCTTTCTCTCTCTGTGCTTCTACTGCGAAGGGCAGTATGCACTCTGGTCTCTAGGACCAACTCTATTTTGTGAAACTTCTGTCTGGGATTCAGTTGTGTTCTCCCCAAGAACATCTTTCTTCACCAGGAATGTAGTGCGTAACTCTTCTGTGGCTCATAGATGATTGAGGATGACCACCTGGGTTCTTGGCTGTTTTAAGTGATGAGTCAGGGTCCCTGGCCCCACCATGCTGAGACTGCGGGCTGGGAGGTGTCAGCTTTGAGGAAACCATGTGTTGTATGGATTCAGTAAACATTTCAACACTGCCATTTGCCCAGCCTTGTTTTAACAGATAAGGGGAATCAGAAATGCTTTAAAATGTTCCTTCCCTTGAAGAGTTTATACATGAAGGTTTGGGTCATTTGTAAACTAAGATATGAAATGGAGAGGCTAAGTGGAGAGAACACTGCTAATTGGCATGATCCCTGGACTGGGAGTCAGGAGATCCAGACCAGGTTTTAATTCCAGCTCCACAGTGGCCAGTGGAGCCATGGAAGTAGTCCCTTAACTGCTCCAGCCTCAGTGTGCTTCTCCTGGAGACAATGGGGTCAGACCAGATGATTGCCAAGGTGGGTTTAATGCCAACTATGGGAGACTGACAGTAAGTGCTGTTGCAGGGGTCAGGTGGGGTAGGATGGGCAAGACTTGGAAGTTGGTCTTGATTCCAGTTAAAATTTGCAAACACATCTGTTTAAAGTTTCACAGGGATGCCCCTTTCTCAACTAGCCCCAGGACCCTCTCCTAACCAAATGCACACAAAATCAATGTTTGTGTCTATATCCTATTTCTTCCTCCAAAGCCTCATATAGCAGTTTGCAGACAAATAGAAACCAGCCTTAGTTCTAAATTGATTTGGTTACATTACTCTTCCTTTCTAGAATATGACTTTTCACTTATAATAGCCCAAAAGATTGCTTTTCACACCTCTTTCATTTTTATGATTCTTTTCAAAGATTTCTTATGCCGCTCACAGTAAAACTGTCTGGTAGGTTTCAGCAGGTTCAAAAGTAACCAAAGCAGAAGTGTCAAGACCTCATAATGAGACTGAGGGTTTGATGCATTTCTTTGTGTGAGAAGAGAAGGGCACTCTCAATCTGTTACACAGTTTTTGGTTAGGAGAAAAGAAAAAAGGAAGATCTTGGTCTCCATTTAGAAGCAGGGTCAAAATTACAACTTTGCCATTGGTTTACTCCTGGGGTCATAAATGCTGAGCAGGAAAGTCAGTGCCAGTGAGGGTGATGCTGTCAGTGCAGGGGGCAGTTGTGTGGGTCAGGGAGTGCAGACCAGCACTCTGTACCTGGGCTGCTCAGACCCCAGGGCCCACGTACTGTCCTCCCCCACCCCCCCAGCACCCAGCAATGGCTGCTTACTGGAACTCAAGGATCCAGAGAGAAGCAGCATCCTCTGGAGGTGGGGATAGTCAGCATTTGTGTCATTTTTCTTTTTAAAGTGCCTGAGTATCTTTCAGAAGCCTGTGTGAGTCTGTGCTCTCCAGAAAAACAGAACCAATAGGATAGAGGTAAACATCTCCCATAGACCCAGAAGAGCTGGTGGGATAGTTCTAGTCTGAGTCCAAAGGCCTGAGAGCCAGGAGAGCCAATGATGTAAGTTCCCATCTGAGCCCAAACCCAAGGGAAGAGGCTGATGTCTCAGCTTTAAAGACAGGCAGAGAGAAAAGAATTCTCCCTTACTCAACCATGATCTCTATTTAGGCTCAGCCACCATCTGACGGCCTCTGCTCTTCTCAGACCACCCATTCAAATGTTAATCTTATCTAGAAACACCCTCACAGCCCCTTCCACCTCCAGAATAATGTTTAACTAAATGGCTGGGCACCCCCTGGCCTAGTCAAGTTGGCACATAAAATTAACTATCACAAAGGCTGTCTTGTGTATATAAGTGCTCTGCTCTGATTTAAATTCGGGAGGAGCTGCTAAGGGATGCCAGTTCAGAGGGCTGATTAAAATGGAACATTCCCTTCTCCTCCCACTCCTCCCCAAAGCAAACATATTGAGAACCATTCTGTGATATCTTTTCTCCAAGCTGTGGCTACTTAGTTCTCAAGCATGAGCAAAATATGAAGGATGGGAGGCAAGCTGTGGCTACTTAGTTCTCAAGCATGAGCAAAATAAGGATGGGAGGCATAGTTGGGACTTGAAGGATATAGGGTCCTAGGATAAGATTACTTATGTGGGCCTGCATGCAAATGATATTCCTCTTCCCTAACATCTAAATCAGCCCACTCCTTAATGGACATGCTACCTGATGGAGCTGATTACCATCATTATGGGAGGACACTATGAGAACAGCTTTTCAGGAAAATGGACCAGACGGAGAATTCATCCACTAGGGGATAATTTGAAAAGTGGAATCCAAAGTTCTGGCAGGCTCTAGAAAATTACCAGCTTGCTCCATTGGGATTAGTTGTCCAGGATGAAGAATGTTTTCTTTTTGTGCTTTCTGATCTCCTGATCACTGTCTTTTCAGTTTGTTCTCCCTTCCCTGTTCTCTGCCAATGGCTGGTTCCATGGCCAGCAGCATTCCTGATCACCAACACTGTCCCAGTCATGGGCAAACAGTCAGAGGTTAGTTATGGTTACGTGGAAGTGGAGGCGGTACACAGGAGTGTTCTTTTACAGGGAAGGAATGGTAAAGAAAAAGTACAAAGTTTGATTCATGAGGAAATTGTGCTGTTCTCATGTTGTAATTTTCGTGAAACTCCCATAATTTATTTATTTGTGAATAGGTTATTTTTCTGAGAGATTCAGGGCTGAGTCTTTAGTTCTTCCTTGAATTATCTATCCTCCAAGAGAGAACAGTTTTGTGGCCAAGGGCAGGGCAAGGTGGCACGGCTGGCTGAGGGGTCTGTGTCTGGGACTCAGCAGTCAGCATGTGTCGTTTGGTAGCAGGGGTGACTGGCCAAAAGGTGCCTGTTGGTGGAAATACATGTCTCAGTTAAGTCCCTCTTCTAGATCTATCTCTGGCCCTCACATTGGAGAGGGAAGAAGAGAGCCGGGGTGTTTGGGGCTGCAAATTGGAAGAAGGGTAAAAAAATTAAGGAATACAGTCTATTTAGTTTGGGAGAAGAGAGGAAGGTGAAAGAGTGTTAGGAGAGTCTGTGCTGTGGGAGGGTATTTTATACCTCCCTTGTCTGTGGAAGACATGAGCTTTTAAGAGTGTTGGTGCCATAGAGCTTTCTGTTGCATGGTTAGGGATGGTACTTGATGGGTCTAGAAGAAAAGTTGGCAAGTGTCTTCACCCTCCCACTTACTGTTTGTTCATCCATCCATCCATCTGTCCATCCTTCTATCCATTAATCCATTTATCCATCTGTCCATTTATTTGTCCATCTGCTCAACCATCCATCTTCTCATCCATCTATTTTTTCATCTATCATCTATCTATACATCCATTTACCCATCTGTCCATCTTTTTTTCCATCTGCCCATATATCCATTCATCTATCCACCTACCCATCCATTCATCCATCTGCTCATTCCAGCTATCCATCTATCCTTCATTAGCAGCATTTGTAGAATGGCCACCTTGCCCCACACACCATGCTAGGTGCTGAGGAAGTGAAGAATAAGATCTGCTCTCCCCCATCTGGAGTTCATAGCCCAGTGGAAGAGACAGCTGAGTAGACTGGGGAGGATAATATGAGGAATGCTCTGAGAGAGGTAAGCCCAGAGCACCTAGATTAGAAGAAAGAGCAAGAGAAGGTCAGAACCATGTCCTGAAGGATGAGCACACTGTGGGGAATGTTCTTCCCTCAGGAGAGGTTCTGGCATGATTTCCCTTTCTGTTGCAGTGGGAAAAGATTTGGGCACCCTCCTTGTCCATATGCTGGTGAGGGTAACACCCCATCTGCCTCCTCTCACAACCTTTCATTCATAAGCTTTCATTCTTCAAGGTTTTTCAGACTGCAGTGTAGAGACACTTTGAGATCACTTTCATGTAAAACTTTTTTTTTTTTTTGACACAGATTCTCACTCTGTTGCCCTCAGTCGAGTGCTGTGGCATCACAGCTCACAGCAACCTCCAGCTCTTGGGCTGAGGCGATTCTCTTGTTTCAGCTCCCAAGTAGCTGAGACTACAGGCGCCCACCACAACGCCCAGCTATTTTTTTGTTGCAGTTTGGCTGGAGCTGGGTTTGAACCCACCCTCGGTATATGGGGCCTGCACCCTACTCACTAAACCACAGATGCTGCCTCTCATTTAAAAATTTTAATACAATTGAAACCCTTTCTTGACCCCAGTATGGTCAGCCACCTCCCTATGTTCTGTTCTTACAAACATCCTGAAAGATCAGTCCACACATACTTTCGCCCTTCTCTCTTGAAGCTCAGAAGACAAGCTTCCTCCCTCAGTTCTTTCCTATCCCAGCGCCTGTCATGGCAGGGTCCCTGTGTTGTCCATCTTCTGCCAGTAGACTTTTTCAGGCCTCCACTTAGTTGGCCAGTGGGTGACACTGATGCAGCTTCCTTTTCCTCCTTCCTGAAACTCATTCCCTCGCTTCTCAGGAACACCAGTCAGATCGTCCTTCTCCTCCATGACCTTTGATTCTCCATGTCCTTTTTGGGAACCCTTTCATCCTGTGTCTTCAGCTGCTCCACCCCGCACACCATTAGCGTCCCCAGAAAGGGCTCACCCATGCCTTCAACTCCCTCTTGTGTATGGACTCATGGCACAGGGTGCATGAGTTTCTAGTCTATTCTCCAGCTGATGGCCAGCTGGAGGAGACACCCCTCAGACCTCACTATCTGGGTGTCCCTGAGAACTCTGACTCCCTATGCTCTACACTGACTTCCCTGTCTTCTCCTCAGGCACAGACTCCATCTGTTCTGTTGACCTGAGTGCCTGGCACCACCTACCCCATTGCTGATGTCAGAGCCAGGGAGGCGTCCTAAAAGCCTGTATTCTTACCTTCCTAACTTGGCCCCCACCCAGCCAGTCACCAGATTTTATGATGTGACCTCTGTCCTTAATGTCTCTTGTGGCCCTCCCTGTTCCACTGCCTCTGCCTTATTTCTAACTCAGAAGTTGTCACCTAGATTGCTGCAGTGGTCTTGAAACTCCACAGTTCCCACACTTAACAGGCCCAATGTAAGGATGTATGGCATACCTCTTGGGTATGGGACATTACTACAAGAGAGACTCTACCTAATAAATGCAACATTGTAACTTAGTTGTTTGTACCCTCACATTAACCTGAAATATATATAATATATATGAAATTCCACAGTTCTCAAACACTAACCCTCAACAGGTACTGGGCTGGCTGTCCCTTCCTCTTGCCTTCCTTCTTGGCTTTTCTCTTGCTCCACAGTTCCTCATCATCTCCACCCAGGTGGGCACTTTACCAGTGACTTCTGGACATCTTGCTAATGCTGTGCCTCTCGTGCCATGTGGCTTTCAGCCCAGTAACTCTGGCAGAGGGTCTGGCATCATGAGGCCAGGTAGGGAGGGAAGCCCATGAGTCCTACATGAGTACATGACAGCTGGGGTGGGGAGGAATAGCCTCCTAGGTGAGGACATTTTGCAAGCCCAATCTGTTGGAGAGGATCAAATATCTCACGAGTCTCATATCTGAGCATTCCCTGAAAACTAGGTAAATCCTCCAAGAGCCGTGAGTGCTGCTTACTGCCTCCTATGTCTGGGGGAGTCTCCTCTGCCGCATCTAAATGGTGTCCAGCTTCATCTGGCACCAGCAGGCTGTGCTGGGTGGGGGTGGGTGACAAGATATTCATCTACTTCCATCCCCCAGCACTTACCAACCCCCCTCTGGATACAGTTATGCATATTTATTATTGGTGCCTGTGCAGTAAGGATTTGTCAATTTGTTGATTGATTTTGTTTGCAAGAAAATGAAATAGAATGCTTTCGCAGGGCTCAGGCATTTCTGGTTCATCTCTCCCTTTGAGGGCACATTTGGAGCATTGTGCCTGTAGCAGACTCTCGCTTATCCCTGGCCCTCCCTCACCAGTCCATGCCATCTGTGTGTGTTTGAAAGATCTGCCTTTATCCCAGCTCTCTGGGCCCCAGATACCTAAGATCTCTCCCTTAGAGAGATCCAACATTCAACCCCAAGTTGACAAAAGGGGGGCGTCTGGAACCAAAGTGTGTGAGACACGGGTGTCCTCCATGCTATCCACCAGTCCTGTGCCCTCTCAAGTCCATCACCTCTTACCCACACCCTTGCCTGGGCTGTTGCCTGAGCTCTGAGCTGTCTCTCCCTCAGTCAGTCCCGTAATCTCTTTATTCACTTAGCAAATTTGGTGGAGCACTTTCCATGCAGGATACAGGTGCAGATTCTGAGGATGCCAAGACCAAAAAGCTACAGGACCTGTCCTTGAAGTGCTCACAGCCCGGATGAGAGGTGCTATTCTACAGACGACTCAATATAGAGCTGTGTTCATGTTACAGCTGTGTTACAAAGTGGGGATGAGGCCAGGGAAGGGGGCGTGGAGAGTGGGGTTAAGAAGGGCAGCTGAACAGGGGAGAGACTGGAGCTAGGCTTGAGGAATGAGTGTTCCCCTGGCATACAAGGCATGGGGGCACAGGGATGGGCAAAATGGTGTTCCTAGCACATGCCTTTGACACACCCTTGGTTACAACTGTCATGCCCACTTTCTTCTAAACACACCATGTAGGCTCCCAGTTCCCAGCCATTGCTTGTGCCATGCCCCTGTTAGGAAACCACCCATGTGTCCTCCACACAGAGGTCTGTCTTGAAATTTTACCCATCCTTTAAGGTGCCAGCTTTTCCTGGAACCTGTCCTGACCACTTCTTCCTCCTGGACTCTTTTTAGCATTTTGTGCTTCTGTTGCTGCTCTGGTCATTTTCTGTTCCTTTTGTTTGTTTACACTTCCTCTTCTCCCTGCTGCTAAAACTTCTTTGAAAGATAACTTGACCATTGAACTGAACTCTCTGGTGAGCTTTTCTAAGCAAAGAGCAGAACAAAGTGTGCACTGGCCTGTTCCTGTTCTTGGCTTTGTTGGTGGTATGGCTGGAGTTCTCCGAGGTGTTGACATATTACAGTGTCTGCTATTTATGTAGGAAAACCTTTGGCATTTGAAGAATATATTCAGAGGCACCTTTTCCTCTCTCTGTCAATGCAGGGTTCGATGACCTTCAGGTGTGTGCTGATCCTGGCGTCCCTGAGAATGGCTTCAGGACCCCCAGTGGAGGGGTTTTCTTTGAAAGCTCTGTAACCCGATTTCATTGCCAAGACGGATTCAAGCTGAAGGGCTCTACAAAGAGACTATGCATGAAGCATCTTAACGGAACTCTAGGCTGGATCCCAAGTGATAAGCCCATCTGTGTGCAAGAAGGTACAGTGCTTACCTCTCCACAGAAGCTGCTCAGGTGGCTTAGCTCGCAGGGGCTGCAGGGTGGTGTGACAGAGAGCTCAATACCCTGGATGGTTCTCTTTGTTTCAGGGTTAACCTGCATGCTGGCTGGAAAGAGGGAGTGTGTAATGAGGGCTGGGGTGGGGGATCAATTAAGCTCTGTATTAGAAGCAATAGTCTTTTTCTTCTATCTCAATTACAATCCAATTTATCACCATTTTTGTCAATGTAGGAGAGTGACTCAGATAACTTTAGGGCTATTTATTATTAGGCTGCCAACTCAGCATTCATTTCCATGTGACTCAATAAAAAGGACAGTAAATATATTGTGTGAGAACTGATCTGGGGACACTGAAGATGTATATTACTCAGATGATTAAATAAAGTACTGTTTATCAGTTCTCTGTTAGCTATGATTCATTTAAGCAAGAACTGTGACAAGCAGTGACAGATTGACAAGGTAGACATTTATTTCTAGCAGTTATCCCTAAATGTATTGGTAGTGACAAGATATTCATTTACTTCCAGCAATTACCCTACATCTGTTGGCTGAAACAACTTTATATACTTTTTTTTGCTTTTACTCTGTGTAGATACATTTAGAGTTTTAAAAAATGCATTGAGTTTAACTAATTGGAAGGCCAAATTGTTGATGATATATCTCAGAGGATCAGTAAGGCTGAAGTTGGACTAGACATGAATCAAAAATTAAATCTAGCCACAAATTTCTGTTAAGCATAGTACTTATATTTTATTGAGTCCATTAGAAATTAGTTTCAGTTTTTCTTAATACCATTTTTGATTTAATTCTGGGATGGAGTTTTTATAATAATGTTATATAAACTATTATTCTGATTTAATATATATTTTCTTCATGAAACTTTTAACAAATTTAATCCAACAAGAATTTTTGAGGATCTATTATGTTCTTCCTGATGGGAATTGTCAAAAATGGGTAAGATGGTGTCTTGTCCTTAAAGTATTTGATATTGTTGCTCTTATTTGGGGGGTATTTTTTAAAAAGCCAAAATTAATATAATAATGATTTAAGGTTTCTAAAAATAAATTCATATTTTCCTTTTGCATGTAGCCCACACAAGCTGTGGTTTCCCTAAGATTCTATTTAAAGTTCATTGGGTTCAAAAATTCATAGGTTTCTCTGCCAAAATCTATGGCTTATATTACCCAGTACTTAAGAACCAGTCAAGCTCAGGAACATCAGAGAACAAAGAAAACCAAAACAGCCTTCCTGAACAGCCCAGAGATGAAGGCCTGTGTTATTTTATCATCCCAGATAAGATAAACTTTTTTTTTTTTTTTTTTGAGACAGAGTCTCACTTTGTTGCCCTTGGTAGAGTGCTGTGGTGTCACAGCTCACAGCAACCTCAAACCTTTGGGCTTAAGTGATTCACTTGCCTCAGCCTCCTAAGTAGCTGAGACTATAGGCGCCCACCACAACATCTGGCTATTTTTTGTTGCAGTTGTCATTGTTGTTTAGCTGGCCCAGGCTGGATTCGAACCCACCAGCTTCAGTGTATATGGCTGGCACCATAGCCACTGTGCTATGGGTGCCAAGCCAAGTTTATTACTTTTTAGACAAGCTTTTTCCCAACTCAGTACATGACTACATACTATGCAGTAATTCCAAGAAAGGGACTGAGAAATCACCTTGGAGTAGGAGGCTTCTATTATACAGAGGTGCAGGCTTAATTCTTAACACTTAGCCCCAAGAGTGCAGAGAGGGGCTGTACCTGTGGGGTGGCAGTGGGGAGTCAATCCCCTTAATTATACACCCTAAAACAAGACGGCATGTTTCCAAAGGAGGGCCTGGGTCTCTGCATCCAGTCCTGATGTGCTCTAATTATCATTTGGAAAGTTATAAGAACAGGTATTTAACTCTCTAAGTATAATAGTGTATTTATTTTTCTAACTAGTGGTAATTTTGTTGGTCTTTGAAAGATCTGTATAAAAAGATTGCTTTTATTGCCCTAGTGGTGGAGAAAATCATAATTGTTCACATCCTAGGCTTTTTTATTCTATGTGATTTGTACATAGGAGGGTGGAGGGGGGATCCTAGATGTCTACACTGTGGATTCCACATAGCAGTGAAGAAGCTAGACTTTCTTTTTTCTGCTTTGTAAATGGCCCTTGCACCCTGGGCAAATAATAAGGGGTGCTGAATTCATTTGTTTCCCTTGCCAGGTAATTCTTAGAAGGCTAATGAAGTTTTATAGTAGTAATGATAGTAACAACAATAATAAATTATCACATTTTTATAGATCATTGAAGTTTGAAAGTACATTCAGATTCCCTATCCTATTTAGTATGCACAATCACCCTATTAGATGAGCCTTTGTATTCTCCTTTCCTGACTAGGAAACTGAGGCTCAGAGAGGTTCACTTGCTTTGTCAAGGTCACACAACTGATGGGTAAGCAGCACAGCTGTAACTAATTCTGACCCAGCATTTCTTTTTCCTCTACTGAAGTCCAATTCCAATCAGTTACACAAGAGCACTTTGGTCCAAAAAATGGCATCATCCACATTTGGGGTTGAAGGGACTTATAAAAATTTTATAATCCAAGCCCCATTCCAATTTAGTTCTTGTTTGGCCAATAGACAATCTGAGTGTCAAAGAAGTTAAGAACCTTCCCAGAGTTATATCATGAGTTAGGGACAGACCTCTTCTAGCCCCAGGGCTTGTCACCATCCAGTCTTTCACACTGCTAGCCAGTCCTGTCTGAGACACAGATTTTATTTTCTTTTTTCTTTTTCTTTTTTTTTTTTAATTATTAAATCATAGCTGTGTACATTAATGCGATAATGGGGCACCATACACTGGTTTTATAGACTGTTTGACACATTTTCATCATACTGGTTAATATAGCCTTCCTGGCATTTTCTTAGTTATTGTGCTAAGACATTTACATTCCACATTTACTAAGTTTCACATATACCCTTGTAAGATGCACCGCAGGTGTAATCCCACCAATCACCCTCCCTCGGCCCCCCTCCTCCTCCCTCCCCTCCCTTTTCCCCTTCCCCATATTCGTAGGTTATAAAGAGGTTATAGCTTTCATGTTAAAGCCAGAAATTAGTTTCATAGTAGGGCTGAGTACATTGGATACTTTTTCTTCCATTCTTGAGATACTTTACTAAGAAGCATATGTTCCAGCTCCATCCATGTAAACATGAAAGAGGTAAAGTCTCCATCTTTCTTTAAGGCTGCATAATATTCCATGGTGTACATATACCACAATTTATTAATCCATTCATCAACCAATGGACACTTGGGCTTTTTCCATGACTTAGCAATTATGAATTGGGCTTCAGTAAACATTCTGGTACAAATATCTTTGTTATAATGTGATTTTTGGTCTTCTGGGTATATGCCTAGTAGAGGAATTATAGGATTGAATGGCAGATCTATTTTTAGATCGTTAAGTGTTCTCCAAACATCTTTCCAAAAGGAATGTATTAATTTGTATTCCCACCAGCAGTGTAGAAGTGTTCCCTTTTTTCCACATTCACGCCAACATCTCTGATCTTGGGATTTTGTGATATGGGCTAATCTTACTGGAGTTAGATGATATCTCAAAGTAGTTTTGGTTTGCATTTCTCTGATGATTAAGGATGATAAGCATTTTTTCATATGTCTGTAGGCCATGCACCTGTCTTCAGAGAAGTTTCTTTTCAAGTCCCTTGCCCAGCCTGTGATGGGATCACTTGTTCTTTTCTTGCTTATACATTTGAGTTCTCTGTGGATTCTGGTTATTAAACCTTTGTCAGGGACATAACTTGCAAATATTTTCTTCCATTCTGAGGGCTGTCTGCTTGTTTTACTTATGGTGAGACACAGATTTTAGAAAAACAAGTTCATCTGCATTAAAAAGCTTTATGACAGTTCGCCCTCTAGAGAATAAATGGTACTGGGTAACCATTCTCTTGGTGCTTATAGATCCCTCTCTTTTATTCCTACACATGTACAGCCACCCTCTCTTCTCACACAACCCTCATTTTGATCTAATTTGTTTTTTCCAAGCAGAACCAATTTGTAGAAGTTTGGACTCACAGAACCAATGCTATATGGAATGAATTCATTTTATGGCACCCCAAGTTTCTGACTGAGAGATATATCTATGCTTCTCCAAGGTCTTCTGCAAAACTGGAGCTGGGGTGACCCTAAGCATAGGTGAAAATGTCTATGGCCCATGGAACAGGGGAGGTCACAGATACAGTAGAGAGGAGACCCTAGAAGTGGCAAAGGACTCAAAATATGCCCCGGGTGGGCACAGTGCTGCCAACCTAGGAAATCCGACATGGGCTGCTGGGCTGCTGACCTAGTACGTACTATGTACAATGATGACAGGCCAGAGTGCGAGCCACCGTCTGGGCCACTTCCTTTTTGAAACCACTCAACTTGGTTGACTTAGGGACACCTTCCCTGAGTAAATAAACCCCTTTCCTACATTTCATAAGGAAAGGTAGAGGTGAAATTAGATTGATTTACTTGAATTCACTTTACACGCACTTACTCAACCCGTGTCCTCTGTAGACAAGGAGAGATGCTTCTCCCTCCCTGAAACCCTTGCCAGGGGTAGGAGTTAGCACTGCGGTATTCAGACTTTGGTTTGCATGACATGAAGAATTAGTATATTTAAAAAGTAAATATTACAAAGGGACTAAAAATCAATTCAGGATATATTATGGAGACAGAGGGGAGAAGAACCAGCCTATGTCTTGCTAAAATCTGTTGATTGTCGATATTAATGTAAATATTTCCTTACTTAACCACCTTTTGGTGTAGCTGGGCTACAGAATACATCTCAACCTTATGAAATCAGCTGTAACTAGCTAGATTGAAGTTTTTGTTTTTGCTCTTTAAACAGAGATCTAAATAGTACATTGCATGCAGTTCTTGGCTGCATGAGCCTTGGGCAAGTATTGGGTTGCTCAGCACCCAAATTCCTTCCTGAGAAGGGTATTTACACCTTTAAAAGCCACATCCTTCTAGCACAGTGTTCTCAACCTTCCTAATGCCACGATGTATTTTCATTGTTATAAAGGGGTCACAACCCACAGGTTGAGAACCTGCCCCAGCAGGAACGTCAGCTTTTGGTGGATTTAGGGTGTCTCCTGGTGTAGAAAGACAAATCTTTGCTTCTTTGAGTTTCCTTTTATGGGGTATATCCTGTTGGAGGAACTAGAGCTGCTGCCGTCTTAAATTTTTATAAAATGAGGTTTTCCTGTTTGAGGACTTCTTCACAGAGCTCTTCTCTGTAAGGTGGAGAGAGACCCTTTCCCCCTCTTCCTGACCATCTACCTTGAATGGTCTGTCAACACACTGGTTGCATTGGCCATTCAGGTTCAAGCCAATTTCAGATAAATCCATATGAAGCAAATGAAGTATTTTCACAGAGCTGGAGTCTCACAGGTCTAGCAGACAGCTTGTGTAGGTGCAAGCCTTCCAGAGCAGATTCCCGGAATACCTTAAAACTGCCGTGGGGCTCTTCTAAATCCTCACATAATGCTGCTCAGGGAGCTTACGTGGGCCTCCCCAGAGTGGTGCTTGTTTTAAAATGAACTGAACAGAAGACTCTCTCAGGAAATTCATCTTCCGCAGTTGGCCAGTCACTTCCTTTAAGCCAGTGGGGAGAAGACAGGAGGAGACAGAAGGATTGTTTAAAGCTTCACATTCAGTGTACCCTCTGGAGTGCTGAGTCGTAAGTCGAGCCCACCTTCACTGCTCACCATGAGAACAGACATCCTCCCATACAGCCTGGGCTCTGGCTTGAACCCTGGGGACAACCTGCTGTGCCATCTGAAGAGCAAGTCTCCAAGGTGGAAGTTGTGGCCATGGAGCAGTGTGAAACATGGTTTGTTTCTTGTGGGACTGGCCTCACAGCCCCAAAACAACCTCATTCAACACGTCAGTCTTGTCTAAGGAGAGGTCCCTTGATCTAGGAGGGAGGTGCAGGCACAAGTGACATGTGGTAGCCATTCTGCGTGTAGCAGCCAGCCCCAGGTGCTCACTGGATGTTATAGCTTATCACCTGCGTGTCAGAGCAGTCTGTTCTCCACCACGTATGAAAGGGAGCCCAGCAGCAGCCTGTTGTCCTTGCCTGTCTTTTTTAGTGGTTGGCCATGGGTCAGGTGGCCCTCCTTCAGGAGTTGCTGATTTCCCCAGCCTTTTTCTTTTACTGCTCTTAATGATATTTGGGTTCCAAGCACCATTGCCTTCAGCTGTTTTTAATCATTCACACACAGAGAAAGCACATGGGCATTCTTTCCTTCTATACTTTTGATTGTCTTACTACACATTTTAAACTTGCTTTGGCCACAATTAATATTGTCTGTACTGTTGAGTCTGAGTTCTCTACAGGGCATTGTGAATTGAGTTCCTTGTACTTTGGGGATGCTGACAATGACAGATAGGGATTCAGAGAGGCAGACCTTGAATTGTACCTAAAGAAACATCTCTAGATGTCAGGCAGAGCCTCCCTTGGTCTTCCTGCCCAGAGCCTGCCCCTCTGTCGCCTCTGTCTGCCTTTTCCCAACAAGACTGCAGTGTTTTAAGGAGATGGTCTCTTACATGGATCAGACGCCTATGCTTTGTAAAGATTACCTTCTGTAATTATGAGAGCAGCCCTACAAAGTAGGTTCTGTATCCTTATTTTGCAAATAAAAAGTTGGAGGCTCAGAGAGGCTGAGTTTCTCACACTCTCATAGGTAGTGACAGAGTTCAAATCCAAGTTTGTGCTTTCCAACATGCTCATCTCATCTGACCGAAGATGATTTTTCCTAAGCAAGTAACACACATCATAAGGGCCCTGGGCCTACACCTGTTAGAGGTCATCTTCCTATGAATAAACTTGGTAGGAACCCATGGATGCAGGGCCCTAGTTCTTAACATGTATGCTAAGGCCCACCTGCATCACAACTTTTTAAAAATACATATTCAAACCTCCTGCATTAAAATGTTAGTGTAGGCCCAAGAAATTTGCATTGAAAAAAACCTCCCAGCTGATTCTTACTTATAAAAATTTTGAGACCCACTTATTTAGGGATACGGTCGGTGTTGCCTTGCAAGAGAGAAGATGACACGATTCTCTCTCTTGATTCCGGGGAGATCCTTAGAGAAGATTAATTCTTAGAATCTGAGAATATCAGTATCATTCTTTGTACAGATGAAGACACTGAGGCCCGTAAGAGTTTTAAGTGGCTTACACTAGTCACACAGGAAGTAAGCTGGGAATTGCCCCAGCATCCTGACTCCTGGTCCAGTGCTCTTTCTATATAGTGGTGGGGAGCAACCCAAGCTGCAGCTCAGAATCACCTGGGGGGGACTCTTACCAACAAAAGCAGGCAAGACCCAATCCAAGAGACTATTTTAGTTGTTGTAGGTAGTGGGAGGCCATAGGTATTTCTAAAAGCTCCCAAGGTGATTTCAGTGTGCCACCAGGGATCCCTTCCACCTGTACTTTTTGTCTCAATATCCTTTGTTACCTGGTTGTGCCTAAAGGTGAGCAAAGAACATGGGAGGAGAGTGGTTTCTGCTATGGTTCCTGCTTGCTGTGTTTCCCTGCTTAATTCTCCTTTGTTCCAGTTCCTTGCAGAGTGCAGAAAGGAAACAAAAATCATTCATTCATGATTGCTAAAATATTTTGGCTCCCATACACCTGACCAGGATTGCTATAAAAGATGAATAATTTGATGTTAAGCGGGTTCTTCAAGCTTCCTGGGGAAAAGTTGCAATGTGAGTTTAAGTATTATTATTACATTATAAATTTTTAATTAAAAGATTCAACTTGACTCATAAGCTCAAGTTGGCAGTAAAGTTGGCAGATAACTCCATTATTCACATCGAAACTGTGGGGTGCAGACATTTTTCAAAAGCAGGGAAATCATGCTCTGTTTTTACACTTAACTCATATATTAAGGTGAGTTGTCTCCCAGCTCCAGAGGCTTCAGCAAAACAGAGGAATGCTTTGAAAATGTTTTAGTTAGGATTCTTTTCTTCTCTATCATCTAAAGTTTCTTTCTTGTTGCCTTAGATATGGATTATCAGAAACAACAGCCTATGCCCATAAGGGCAAGTATTTGCATGTTTTTCCCTAAAATATTCTTTCCTCATTTTCCATCTTCTAAGAAGGGAAAGAGCAGAGGGCTGTCTACTGTCCCCGGGAACACTGTCATTTCTTATTTATGCTGCTGTTAAACAAAAGTCACTGCTTTCCTATATTCCCTTGTGGCTTCAAGAGTGAGGTTAGTTTTTATTGCTAAAAAGATTTCCTTACCATAAATATGATCATGACTTGAAAGGAAAAAAGAAATCTAGAGGAAATAAGATCAGGTCAGACTGAGGCAGATCCAGCAAAGAAAAATGACAGAAATGATCCGTTATCATCTTTGCAAGATGACAGCTTGGACCCCCACAGACAAGGGTTTGTAAGCCTGCACAGCCAAGCCCCTGGGAGGGTGGAGGGAACGACCAAAGTGTAGCAGCTGTTAATCTTGAACCAGCAGCCTCCTTGGCCTTCCATGTTACCTGAGTGCTGAGACCTCACCATTTCTCTACAGGCTCATAGAGGTAGGGAGGCACTTTAAGTCACAGAATTATCAGGCAATGGAGAGCAACAATAACAATAATGCACTTGTACAGAAACTTGTCAGAGGTCTGTGTAAAGGTCATCAGATGATGTCTAGCAACCTTGCACGCCAGGCTGACTGTGAAGATGCCCCTGAAAGCAGCTCACAACTGAAACTACCCAGAATTAGTTTGGCTGCTTATTAAAAATGCAGGCCTACCTCCATGGGGGCTCTTCCAAACCTATCACAGATGCAGTTCATCTTTGCTAATGCCAGTCTTTAGCAGTTTGGGGCTAACCGTGGCACTCCAGTCATCATCTTGTGAGTCCTATTTCTGATTCAGATCTCTTCAGAACCCCACGCTGGGTCTGCAAGCGTGTGAGGCCTCAGCATGAGGAGGCGCCCAGGCCTGCTAGAATTAGATTCTATTCTTTATTACATTTGTCTGACACAGCTGCTAAGGGATAGGCTGGGGATTGTTAAATTCTGAGCCAGGCTTTGCATTTGGATGGCTGTGTTTAGTCTATGCTGTCACCTAGATGGGCCTTGGTCCCATTGGACAGAGGTTCTCTACATTTGACTTCATGGTAGCTGCCTGGGGCAGGGGTGGGGTGGGGGCACATTAAAAGTGCACATTTCCAGGCTGGTTGCAGCGGCTCATGCCTGTAATTCTAGCACTTTGGGAGGCTGAGGTGCAAGGATTGCTTGAGGTGAGGAGTTCAAGACCAGAGCAAGAGTGAGACCCCTTTCTCTGCAAAGAAGTAGAAAAATTAGCCAGATGTGGAGGCAGATGCCTGTAGTCCCACTTATTTGGAAAGACTAAGGTATGATGAGGTTTGTTTGAGCCCAGGAGTTTGAGGTTGCAGTGAACTGTGATAATACCACTGCGTTCTAATAGGCAACAAAGCAAGACTCTGTCTCGATTAAACGGGGAGGGGGGGAGGGGGGCACATTTCCAGGCCCCACAGTAAGAGCACAGGGAATCTAAATTTACCAAGCACCTCCAGGAGATGCTCATGTTGATGGGCCTCAGAAGACTCACTGAGACACTTACCAGGGGTGCTCCATAAGCTCAGCATCAGTCTGTGGAGTAGATCTGTAAGTCACTAGCCCATGAGGAGGACATTTGAAATGACATTTTTCTTGTGAGTTCATCTCTGGCCACTTAGTGTTTTTTCTCACCTCTTGATTGTTCAACATGAGAGCTATTTTCAGAAGGTGGAAAGAGACTTCCAAGTTTCTTCAAAAATGAAATAATTAAGATGGTATTTATCAAGAGAAAAGCAAGACTTCAGGTAGAGCAGCACTTCTAGGGCAAAACTCTGAACCAAACCGAGCTTCTCCAGCAATCTGTGTGGTCCACAGTAAGAGGGCATGTTGCCTTCTGATAATTTTCTGGCAAATAATTAAGGTCTTATGATGTTGAGAACTTCATTGCCACCCCAATAAGTTTAGTTATTCATTCTCCAAAGTTCTGTTAAGCACTCTCTGAAGTTCCAGTTGATTCGGGAAAGATTGGTAACAGTTGCAGGAAATTTCCTTGTTCTTTCTGAATTAATTTTGTTGCCATTGTTTTAACTTTTAAAAATTTCATGAAATAAAACACATAGAAAAGTACAAAAACCTACCCGTCCAGTGAACAATCACAAAGCAATACCAATGTCACCACTATCCAGGTGAAGAAATAGGATGTTGCCCCCTTGTCTGGGTCACTCTCAGAGGTGACGTCTTTCCTGAGTCCCAGTGATCATTTCCTGTGGTAATCACTTAGCCCAGAGCATGTGTTCCAGATCATGGTACTTTTTCAAGTTTAATTTGCTTTTGCCTTATTTTTGAGTCTATGTACATGCAATTATAGAATAAGGATGATTTTATGTCTGACATCTTTTAGTTGATGAAATCCATGCATATTATTGCTGATAGCTGTAGTTAGATCATTTTCACTGAAGCATAGTGCTCTATTATGTGAATATATCATACTTTGAACATTCTGATGTTCATGGAAATTTGCATTTTTTTCCATTTGTCTTCCATTACAGATAGTGCTGTTATGAACATGTTTGAGCCATCTTTTGGTGTATGTATGTGTTATATATGTATACATACACTCACATTTCTATTGAGTAAAGGAGTTGCTGAGGTATAGGCAAATAATTAAGGTCTTACGATGTTGAGAACTTCATTGCCACTTTAATAAGTTTAGTCATTCATTCTCCAAAGTTCTGTCAAGCACTCTCTGAGGTTCCAGTTGATTTGGGAAAGATTGCTAACATTTGCAGGAAATTTCTTGAATTCTGGTGGAGCAAGTTTCTTCTGCATATGTTCCTTATTCATAGGTCTGCTAATTTTCCAAAGTGGTTGCACCAGTTTACACTCCCATCAGCAGAATAGTCTTATCAACACTGGGTATTGCCAATATTTTAGGCGTCTGGTAGGTATGTAGTGCTATTTCCTGTTTTTAATGTACATTGCCCTGGTGAATAATGAGGCTGAGGACGTTTCTGTGTGGTTTTTATGCAGCTTGTTATTCTGTCTTGTGAAGTGCCTGTTTAACTCACTCGCCCATTTATCTTTATTATTCCTTATTGATTTTTAGGAGTTTTTATATGTATGGGACACAAATCCTTTGGTGGTGACAGATTTCTGCAAATATCTTCTGTCCTGTAGTTTATGTTTTCACTCTGAACATCAGCGTCTTTTGGTGAACAGAAGATCTTAATTTTAATGTAGTCAAATGCTTTATTTGTCTTCTATAAGAAATGTTTTCCTATTCTGATGTCACAAAGACATTGTCTTATATAATATTTTCATTACATCACTATTTTCCACTATTTTTACTTATTTTTTGTTTTTACAGACAGTTTAGCTCCAACACCCAGGCTGGAGTGTAGTGGCCTGATCATAGCTCACTGCAGCTCCTGGATTCCTGGGCTCAAGCAATCCTCCCTCCTCAGCCTCCTGAGCAGCTGGATTTATAGGCACCAGCCACTGTGCCCAGCATAATTGTCACTATTGTGACTTTCACATTTAGACCTGTAATCCACCTGGGCTTGCCTTGTGCATATGATATAATCCAGTGCCAAGTATTAGAATGACTGCTTTTCCTCCACTGTTCCACAGAGTGTATCTGTTTTGGGACTCTGTACTGGTCCATAGTTCTGTTTGTCTATCTTTGCATGGTTACTGCACTAATTTAATTGCTGTAGTTTTATAATTAGTCTTGAATTCTGGTGGGACAAGTTTTCTTCAAGACTATCTTGTCTTTTCTTGGCCTTTAGAATTTCCATGTAAATTTTAGAATTGGCATGTCAATTGTCAGAACAAATTTACAGTTTTGATATGATTGTATTGAATTTATAATTAAATTTGGGGAAAAATAGTATCTTTATAATATTGAGTTTTTAAATCGAGGAACAGGGAATATTCCCCCTTTTACATCTTGTACAGTTCTCAGTAATGTTTCATAGTTTTCTTATAGGGTTCTTACATATTAGATTTATACCCAGGAACTCAAATATTTTGATATTATTGATGATAAATATTTAAAATTCTTATTTTTTAACTGATATGTAGAAATTCATACATACTAAACTCATTCATTTTACTGTTTAAATTCTTTTGGGTTTTACCACATATACAGTCATGCCATGTGTGAGTAATAATATTTTTGTATCTCCCTGATCTATATAAATTGTATTTCCTTCTGTTACATTTTTGTTCTGGTAAAGAACTCCATTACAAGGCTGAATACAAGTGGAAAGAGTGAGCACCATTGTCTTCTTCCCGAGCTGAAATGGAATGCTTTCAATATTTTTGCTATAGATTTTTAAGAGTATTTTCTGAATGCCTAATTTTTTTTTTTAATATCATGAATATATGTTGAGTTTTATTAAGTGGTTTTTCATATCTATTCAAATAATTTTTGTATTTATTCTCTTACCATAGTTACAGTTGTTGATTGCCAAGTGTTAAACCAACCCAGCATTCTTAAAATAAACCCAACTTACTTGTCATGTATTCTCTTTTTATTTATTGCTAGATTATGTTTGTAAATATCTTTTTTTCTTACTATAGATAAAAATATGCACCATAGATGTGGCCCGACCCATTACCCTCCCTTCACAGAAACCTCCCCCCTCCCTTCCCCGTCCTTGATTTCTTGATTCTAGATCTGCCCATTATATTTATGTTTTCTGTTTCTATGCTTCAACATGACCTGGCTCAAGCCCACCCCACTGAAAGAATATTTTCTATACCATCCCTGAC
>CAUYPK010082182.1:0-12013 GCA_963574355.1 Loris lydekkerianus
ATTCAATCCTGTAATTCCTCTACTGGGCATATACCCAGAAGACCAAAAATCATATCATAACCTTCACCATCTTCAACAAATCTGTGAGATTCATCTTTCCTGAGATGTTCACCACAATCCTCCATCCAGTATTGGGGGGGAATCTGTCAGTTCCTTGCCGTTGGCCTTTCCCACCTCAGGCCACAGAGTTATTCTTAGTTCACCTCTAGCCTGGGGGTATTCTGCGCAAAAGAAAGCTCTTTGGGGTTTTTCATCAAAACTCTTCTCTCAACTTTTTTTTTTCTCATTTTGTTGCCCTTGGTAGAGTGCTGTGGCATCACAGCTCACAGCAACCTCAAACTCCTGGGCTTAGGTGATTCTGTTGCCTCAGCCTTCCCAGTAGCTGGGACTACAGCCCCCTGCTATTTTTTTGTTGAGTTTGGCTGGGGCTGGGATCGAACCCACCATCCTCAGTATACGAGGCTGGCGCTCTACCCACTGAGCCGCAGGCACCATACTCTTCTCTCAACTTCTAAACTAATATATGATGTACTGTTTCACTGGCTATATAGCTAAAAAAAAAGAACAACCCATCAATTCTTAATTTGAAGTCATGACTGAAAGTACAATACTTTTTGTCTGCATCTCTCCTAAAAATTCTCATGGGTAAAAAAAATAAACATGAGATAAAAAGAAAAAACTAAAAAAACCAAAAACCTTTCTCATTACCACTAGATTTTATATGTTTTGCTATAAGTTTAGAAATATTTTATTTGTTTCTTTCATTTTTGTTATTGTCCCCAATTGTGGTTCATAGAGTTTCCTGAATGTGTAGTTTGATGTCTTAATTTAGTTCTGGAAAATTGTCCTCAAATATCCCATATCTCCCATCCCCTACCAGTCTCTTTCTCCTCTTCTCCTGGGTATCCAATTACATGAATGTTAGGGTTTTTCAAAAAGCCTCACATATCTAATACATTTTTATGCATTTTCCATCATCTTATTTATTTCAGTGTTTCACTCTTGATATCTTGTACTGGTATATCTTTCAATAAACTAATTCTATGTTTAATCTGATGTTACAATATCTATTAAGTTCTTAATTTTGTTTTTTGTATTTTTTTAATTTTTAAAATTTCCATTCATTTTTTGGATGTAGATTACAGTTCTCTGATTTAATTCTCCATCTTTCATCTATTTTCTTTGATGTATTAAAGTTATTTTAAAATCTCTATTTGATAAGCTAGTCTGCTAGTTTTTCCCCTCTCATCCCATTTCTTTATGTGCCTGAGAAGTATTATCTTTTTAAGTGCCAGAGAAATGTGTAAAACATTGCAGAAACTCTGGATATCGTTCTCTAGAAAGGACTATTAAAACAATTAATTGGGAGGCTATGAGGCCCGGATAGATTCAGCTTGAGCAAACTGAAACTCAACTCCTTATTAAGAGTAAAACAAATGCTGAGCTTAATCAATCAGAAATCACTTTTAATTAGAGAGTTTTTACTGGAATGATTAGGGTATTACTCTGACATAACCAATCAAATATTTCCTTTGCCTTGCCCTGCATTTTCCCTACAGAACCCTTTCCTTCATGCCCCTTCAGAGGAGCCCCTGACTACATCCAGTCTGGTCCTGCCTAATTCATGCATCCCTCTCTGTTCAAATTAACTCTTTAAAATTTTAATGTGTATAAGTTTATCTTTTAATAAGACATACTGTCGAGTTTGGAAGGGAATTAAAGTAGAGGCAGATAGATTACCTTTATCCAGTGTGAGGTTGATCTGATTGGAAGCTAGGTTTGTTTTTATAGGGGTGGACTATAATTAGCTTGCCTTTGATTCTAGGGTGCAGTCCTCCAGAACCCCAGTCAAAACTGTGGGATGTTTGTGAGAACCTCTCATTTTTGGCTAGTTGCAGACTTCAATTTTTGTCTCTCCTCCATTGTAAGACAACTCTAAGTTCTGTTTGGCTCCTTCACATTTTAGTTTCTCCTTGACTTCTCAGCCTCTCAGACACTGGATAAAAATTTTTAAATGCCTCACGAGAAAATACTAGAAGCCAAATGTAAAGCTTACTCTCATCTTTTCTGTGAGCTCAGCCCCTCATGTTTGGCTGATTGTTAGTCATAAATTCTACTTTCCCCCTTCACTCTGAAAGAGTGGTTTATCTTTTTAACACTTTAGTCATCACTTTCTGCTCAGCTTCTCATGTTTTAGTTGCTTCCAAATTGGCAAAAACCTCAAGTGGAAAATTGGTGCTGAATATCAGGCTTTCTTCACACCCTGGCCACTTCGGTAGCTCCTGAATGGCTTCAAGCATATCTTAAAAATTTCCAGGTTCTCTAGTACTCTATTGGCCTGATACCGTCTAGACCATGACAGCAGCAAGCAGCACTCTTTCCTAGAAACGTTAGTTTTGACCTCAGACATAGAAATGAAGAGGCCAACTGTAATTACTAGGGAACCAATTCTGGGGTTCTCTACTGCTGAGACCTCTTATCATGCTGAGATCTCCTGTTTATGGCATTTCCTTGGTTTTGATTGGTTTTCAATTCCTTAGAATCAATGCTCCACCCTGTGTATTTCAGTGAACACCATTTTTTTCCCTAACCTAGTCTGAATTTCTGTACTTGAACACCATAAACAGAGATCTGCCAATTGACACATCATAACAAGAGCAACCTGTACTCATACAAGGGCAGGTACTATTCTGGGGGAGGTCAAATTGCCTGATATTTTCTGGATTTTTAAAAACAACTCTGTCAAAAGACTGCGTGGTGACCTTAGAGAAGTCATCTCCTTGGGTCTTTCTTTCCTCATTTGTTAAATTTTATGTTTGGACAAGAAGATCTCTGCAATGCCTTCAAGCTGAAAATCTTATGATTCTGGTTTAGAGCTAGTTGGCCCATAGAGGAACTGAATTCACAAGCTTGGCCTTTTATTTTTATCTTTATTTCAGATTGACATGTGTGTATAAATGTTTAGGTTACATTGCTTTCATTTCTAAGCTAAAGTTCAAGTTGTAGCTGAGCCCTTCACTCACAGGCGTGCTGAATACCCTCACGTTGTGCACATTAGGTGAGATCCTGCCAATCTTCCTCCCTCCCTCCTCTTCCTTCTCCTCTCCCCTCCCCCTCACTAGACTATGCTTGTGTTTCTCTTTCTTGTGGGCATGCAGTTGTTTATCTATTGGTTTCATATTAGCATTGAGTACATTGGATACTTTTCTTTTGCATTCTTTTTTTTTTTTTTGTAGAGACAGAGTCTCAGTTTACTGCCCTCGGTGGAGTGCCGTAACATCACAGGACTCACAGCAACCTCCAGCTCTTGGGCTTCCGTGATTCTCCTGCCTCAGCCTCCGGAGCAGCTGGGACTACAGGCACCCGCCACAACACCCGGCTATTCTTTTGTTGCAGTTTGGCGGGGTTGGGTTTGAACCTGCTACCCTCGGTATATGGGGCCAGCGCCCTACTCACTGAGCCACAGGCGCCGCCCTGCATTCTTGTGATACTTTACTAAGAAGAACGTGCTTCACCTTCTTCTTATCCAAGTAAACGCAAAAGATGTAAATCTTTTCTATGGCTGAATTGTCCTCCGTGGTGTACATATGCTGCAGTTTGTTAATCCATTCCTGGGTTGATGGGCACTTGGTCTGATTCCTCATCTTAGTGACTGTGAATTGAGCTGCTATAAATAGTCCAGTGCAAATGTCCTGCACAGTCTGTCTTAAGATGAGTGGGAAGTTACTGACAGGTGTTCAGCAAGTGGACAATGTTATCAGACTTTCATTTGCAAAAGATCACTTGGCATTCGAGGGAGAGCAGATTTGTGTGGGACCGAGTGAGAATATGGGAAGAGCAGTGGGCAGGGAGTTGTCATAATCCAGATGTTAGCAGTTTTACCTCTGGTGATGATGGGAAAAGGGAGGAGAAGGGCACTTTTGATGTCATTGTGAATCAAAGTCCAAAGCAATCCCCACAGGGCAAAAGAGGTTGTGCCAAATGTGCAGCTCTTCAATGAGCTATTGAACTGGTTCCAACAAGGTCTAAAATTTAGAGAATCTGAAGATGGGATTGGCAATACTTCATAAATGTGTCACATAACTGAGTTTTGAGACAGTCTAGAAGTTAAACAATCTACCAGGAACTTGGATATTGATATTCACAAATCCTGAGATAAAAGTGTGAGCAAACCAGGTGACATTTTCTCCTAAAGGTGTTTCAAATAGCAGTTAATAAAGGATGATAAATCATAAATATGTCTGATAATTGCAATTTGCTATAGAAAACAAGTTTGTAGGACTTTGAGAACTTGGAGTAATAATATGGGTTTTGGTCAAAGTGATGTTTGAAGGGATATCTGAAGAAGAAGTAGAAATTAATAAGGCAAAGAATGGAGGGCAGGATGTTTCAGGGCAAGTGTCCTCCCAGAAGAAAGGACCAAACTTAGGCCAATGTGTACGAAGTGGAAAGAGCAACAGGGAGCGTGTGCCAGATGCGCTGGTGGGGGCAGGCAGAGGCCAGATTGCGCAGCACCTCTTGTTACACTTGTTAAAGAGTTTTGTCCTTGTCCATAGAACAATGGAAAATCATAGAAGGTTTTTAAGAATGGGAGGCATTTTTATTTTAAGAAAAAAAATTCACTGTTGATAATAATATGGAGACAGCACCCATTTGATTTTACAGCCACAATATTTCATACACCCTTATCTTTACATCTATAATGCTATCTTTGGCCAGATTTTCTAGAACCAGAGCTTAAGATGGAGATTCCCTGTGCAAGTGGCTGGTGGAAGGGTGCTCTCAGGAAGAGAGTGCAGTGCCTGGGGGAGAGATGTCAGCACTGAGCAGGCCCAGCTGGGACGAACTTCTGTGTGAGCCCTCTGAGGACTGGAGGGCACCTTGCAACCTGAAGGGTTAGTCCCGCCGTGAGGCTGGGGCTGGTAGAGGGTCAGGTGTGAGCCACTGGCCACCAGTACTCACAGCAGCTATGGGCACTGCTGGCCTATTAAAGGAGACATGTGCACCTTTTGTAGAACTGGAAGAGATTTAATTCACTTATTTCATTAGTAATAATGCATATGTTCAACAAAAGAAATCTGAAAAAAAAAAAAGACAACTGAAAATGTCTCTAGTTTTCTTCACCAGAGACTCTTAAAAATTTCCTGTGTGTGCTTTCAAAGGTCATCTATATGCATTTCTCTCCCCTTTTCTGTGAACCAGGTGATAGCACAGTTGTTCAACAACATCTGTTGCTGGGCAGCTTGTTCTTGTTACTTAACAATTTAATTTGAAGAGCATTTTATATCAAAATACAGAGGCCAAGTCATCATTTTTAATGGCTGTACAGTATTACATTGCATATAGGTAAGTAGTACATTCATTTTCATTTTTTACAATTTAATTTTCCTTATATGGCTGCATTATGCATATAAACCACTTCAAATACTTGAAATAGAGTAGAAGGTAAATACCCAAAACTAGCATGTAGGATATAACGTCTTATGAGAGTTACCTAGAAACCAATTGTGGGACTTGGAAAATAGCACATTCAGAGAGAAAAATGTATTTTTGCCTTTGTGACCCTGTGGAGTCCTATCAGCAATGGATATTCAAACCTTTCATTATCATTGGAAAACCTTGGCCGAACCTTTGTCATTTGAACACATAGATGTCCCAAGCCAAGTTCTGAGTAATTTCAGAGCATTTCACAGGTTCCCAAGGAATCCATTATGAGTCCACCTAAGCTCTCTAAACTGTTCCAGACTTTATTGATTTAATGTAAAACCTAACAAAATTCCATAGCTTTAAAATAAACCAGGCTGAACTAGATTTGAGCTCAAAGTCAACAGTGATGGTACTTTTGTATATCTGTATTTTTATCTTTTTAGATTTAATCATCTTTTCTAAGTCATGACTTTATGGAGCCACAGGTCTGAAACTGTTTCTGTTTGCTTGTGTTGCAAGGCAAACAGCTGGTATTCTTACTAGATAAAGAACTGCTGGAAGAGCTAAAGACAGAATCTTGGCTTTTCCCTTGAGGCAGCCTGCGTAGCCGTGATTCATTCCGCAGGTCCCAACATGGGGCTGGGTTGGGGTAGGGATGCTGGAGTTTCCCCAAGCGAAGCCTTCCTGGGTTCCCTTTGTCATTCTTTCCACAGGACAGATGCTGCATAGCTAGATTCCATGAGTAAAGCCCTTGGCCCCAAATTGAATGCAGCTTTGTAATTCCTATTTGATCTGTATAAAGCCATGTGGATAGAGCTCAGATGTCTGCTCTTTCTCAGATAAGTGTATTTCACCAAGAAACAACTAACTAACCCATCAAGTTAAAATGTCTGTTGATAACTATCAAATGCAGTCTTTTATGCTGTCCAAAGTCTGGCTTAGAATGAAGGTACTATTGAAAAGTCTAGGCGTAAATCCTCTCTTGTCTGAGGAATAGTAAGTTGAGGTCAGGTGTTGCCTACCTTGTAGAAATGAATGATGAGTCAGGTTTGCGGTTTTTTTTTTGTTTTTTTTTTTTACTCTCTCTCTGGAAGAGGCAGAAGTGATGGCCAAATGTCAACTATTTTATCCAGCACTGCTCAATGAAGATGTTGAATGATTAACAGAAGTGAATATTAAGCTGTCATAATGTCACATTGACAGATAACATACATAGATGGGCCATTTCTTCCCTTTAGTGTGTACACTGACAGCCTGCTGGGTGCTGGAACCCACCCAAAACATAATGCTTCATAATACTCCCCTAATTGCCAGATTTCTCATATATAAAACAATCATGAGATTGTTGTAAGAGTTCTGTGAGATAACTTATGTAAAACCTGTAGGATAATAATTGTGACATAGTTATTCCTCATTCAGTTACATATATATATATAATATATGTATATATATATATGTATATATATTATATATATATAATATAATTGTTTGGGATTCATTGAGGATACAAAGAATTAGGTTACACTGATTGCATTTGTGAGGTAAAGTCCCTCTTGTAATTGTGTCCCACCCCCCAAGAGGTGTGCCATACACCAAGACCCCCTATCCCCTACCTTCCTACCCTGTCACCACTCCCTCATTCCCCTACCCTCCACCTTGTGGCTCATCTTCTGCCTTCATATTAGAATTGAGTACATAGAATTCTTGGTTCCCCGTTCTTGTGATGCTTTTACTAAGAAGAATGTGTTCCACCTCCATCCAGATTAATACAAAAGATGTAAAGTCTCTATCTTTTTTAATGGCTGAAAAATAAGTATTCCATGGTATACATGTACTACAGTTTGTTAATCCATTCCTGGGTTGGTGGGCATTCAGGCTGTTTCCACATTTTGGTGATTGTAAATTAAGCTCCCAGAAACAGTCTAGTGCAAACGTCCTTATGATAAAAGATTTATTTTTTTCTTCTGGGTAGATGCTTAGTAATGGGATTACAGGATCAAGTTGGAGGTCTAATTTGTGTTCTTTGAGTATTCTCCATACTTCTTTCCAAAAAGGTTTTTTAGTTTGAAATCCCATCAGCAGTGTAAAAATGTTCCCTTCTCTCCACGCCCATGCCAGCATCTGCAGCTTTGATGTTTTGTGATGTGGGCTGTTCTCACTGGGGTTAGGTGATATCTCAGGGTGGTTTTGCTTTGCATTTCTCTGATAATCAGAGACGTGAGCATTTTTTCAAATTTTTTTTAGCCATTCATCTGTCTTCGTCAGAGAAGTTTCTGTTCATATCTCTTGCCCAGAGGTAGATGGGTTTGTTTACTCTTTTTCTGTTGATTAATTTGAATTCTGTATATTCTAGTTACCAATCCTTTGTCAGTTTGATACCTTGCAATATCTTTTCCCATTCTGAAGGTTGTATTTGCTTTACATATTGTGTCCTTAGATATGCAGAAGCTTTAAGGTTTAATTAAGTCCCATTTGTTAATTTTTGTTTTTATTATCATGGCTGCTGAAGTCTTTGTCATGAAATCTTTCCCCAGTCCAGCATCATCAAGAGTTTTCCCCACACTTTCTTCTAAGATTTTTATAATTTCATGTCTTAGATTTAAATCTCTTATCCATCTTGAGACAATTTTTGTAAGAGGTGAAAAGTGTTGGTCAAGTCTCAGTTTTTTACATGTGGTTATCCAGTTCTCCCAGCACCATTTTTTGAATAGAGATTCTTTTCCCTACTGCATGCTTTTGTTTGGTTTATCAAAGATCAGATGGCAGGTAGAGACTGGTTTCAACTCTTGGTTTTCTATTCTGTTGTGTATGTCTATGTCTTTATTTTTGTGAAAATACCATGTTGTTTTGATTATCGTGGACTTGCAATATAGCCTGAAGTCAGGTAGGGTGATGCCTCTGACTTTGTCTTTACTACCAAGAATAGCCTTAGCCATACAGGTTTTCTTCTGGTCCCATACAAAATGAAGTACTATTTTTTCCCTAGTTCTTCAAAATATGATGTTGGTATTCTAATGGGGATTTCTTTGAATCTTTAGATTGCTTTGGATAGGATAGACATTTTGACAATGTCATTTCTTCCCAACCAAGAATGTATCATAATGTCACATTGACAGATTACATGGTATGTGCTTCCATTTGTTAGTGTTTTCTGCAATTTCTTTTATTAAGGTTTCATAATTTTCTTTAAAAAGAGAATTTCTCCTTTTACCTCATTGTTAGGTATATTCCTAAGTATTTCATTTTATTTGATGCTACTGTGAAGGAAATTGCGTCCATGATTTGCTTCTCAACTTGCTAGTTACTGGTGTATACAAAGGCTATTGATTTGTGGACATTGATTTTATACCCTGAGACATTACTGTATTTCTTTATGACTTCCAGGAGTTTTGTGATTGAGTCTCTAGGGTTTTCTAAGTATAAGATCATATAATCAGCAAAGTGGAAGAGTTTGACCTCCTCTTTCCCCATTTGGATGCCCTTTATTTCCTTCTCTTGCATGATTGCATTGGTTAGAACTGTCAGCACTATGCTGAATAATAGTGAGGAGAATGGACATCCTTGTCTGGTTCCAGTTCTAAGTGGAAAAGCTCTAATTTTTACACTATTTAGTATGATGTTAGCTGTGGGTTTGTCATAGATGGCTTCAATCAGCTTAAGAAATGTGCCACCTATGCCTATTTTCTTAAGTGTTCTTTTCAGAAAAGGATGCTGAATTCTGTCCCATGCTTTTTCTGCATCTATTGAAAGAATCATATGGTCTTTGTTTTTGTTTCTATTGATATGGTATATGACATTTATGGACTTATGTATGTTAAACCCCAACTATGCATCCCTTAGGTGAAGCCTACTTGATTGTGATGTATATATTTTTTAATGAGTAGCTACAATGTATTAGCTAAGATTTTGTTGAGTATTTTTGCATCGATATTCATTAGTGAAATTGGTCTTTGGTTCTTCTTTTTAGTTAGAAGATTCCGGTTTTGGCATCAAGGTAATGTTTGTTTCAGGGAATGTGTTGGGGGAGGTTCCTTCCTTCTCAATGTTTTGGAATAGGTGAATAGGTTCTGCAGTATAAGTGGAAGCTCATTTTTGAAGATGAGATAGAATTCTGTGAAGCCATCAGGTCCTGGGATTTTTTATTTTTTGAAGCTTTTTTAGTGTTTCTTCAATCTCAGTGCTTGATACTTGTCTGTTCAAGAGATCAATTTCTTCCCAATTAAGTCTAGGAAGATGGTGTGATTCCATGTATTGGTCCATTTCCTCTGCATTGTCAAATTTCTGGGCATAAAGTTTTTGGTAGTAGTCAGAAATAATCTCTTGTATCTCTGTTGTATCATTTTTTATTTCCCTCTTTTCCTTTCTGATTGAGGTTATTAAACATTTTACTTTTTTATTTGGTTAATCTGACTAATGGTTTATCGATTTTATTTATCTTTTCAAAGAACCAATTTTTTGTTTCATCAATTTTCTAAATGATTTTTTTCTTTTCTTTCCTTTTTCTTTTTTTTTTTTTCACTTTTTGGCTGGGGCTGGGTCTGAACCCGCCACCTCTGGTATATGGGGCTGGCACCCCACTCCTTGAGTCACAGGCGCCACTCATGATTTTTTTATTTCAATTTCATTTATTTATGATTTAATTTTGGTTATTTCTTTCATTTAGTATATTTTTAATAAATATTTATTGAGTACTCTGCATCAGTCAGGCACTGTTCAAGGTACTAAAGGCAAACACAGATAAAGACCATGGTTCTTGCATTCTAATTTGGGAAGATGTACAGACAAATAACCAAGACAAGTCTAGAAAGGAATGAGTGCTCTAAAAATAGATAAGAAAGATAAGGTGATTAACACTGAGTGGGGAGAAGGGGTGGTGAGCTGGAATGGGTGGCACACTGGTTCTGGGCTGCTTGTCCTCTGTTCTGGCTTCTCCATTCCTCTGTCATGAACTGTGTGGTCCTGGGGTTATAGGATATGTATCCAAACTTCTGTAGTGTCTGGTTTCCAGATGGTTTTAGCTAGTGGAGATGCCACTGGGAGTTTAGAAGGGGGAAGAAAGAGAGAAAATGGGGTACTTGTCTCCACTCTCTGTGCTCACTGGGTTTTGGCAGTGGCTATGTTTCTCCTGTGGCTCTAACTTCTATTGGATGGGACTAAAGCTTCTTCCAGACCTCACCTGGTAACTGGCTTGTGGGATGAAGCAACACCACAATTTCTTTCTCTAGGTTTTCTGTTGTGTTGTTGTCATTCCTTGCTTGGCTTCAAAACTTACCCATCTCATGTGTTCCTGATTACCTACATAAAAACCCCTCTTTCTTGTAGACTTAGTCAGGTTTCTACTATCCTTGGATCCTGACTTACAGGAGGAATTACAGTATCTTTCTCAGAAAGTGCCACTTGGGATAAAGGCTAAGTGAGGGGAAGGTAATAGTATGATCTGGAGGAATAACATCCCATGTAGAGAGATCAGCAAGAGCAAATGCACTAAAGGGGGTGATGAGTTTAGAATACTTAAAGAGCAGAGAGAAAACCAGTATGTTTGAAGCATAGTGAATGGAAAGAGATGGTGCGAGTGAAGAAAGCAAGGAGAAAGCTGGTTGAGATAAGATGTGGTGGGCCAAAGGAGACATTTTTTATTGTATTCTTAATGTGATTGGAAGTCATTGCAGTGTTTGGTGAGAGGAGGAGGGGCACGTAGACAATTTAATTTCTGTTTTAAGGCTATCATTTTGACATCTTTCAATAAAATATAATATGAAAACTATTACAAGGTTATATGTGTATGGCAAAGACCAGTTGAGTGTCCATTGTTAACAAGCTGAGCAAGAAATAATGTTAACCAAAAGATGGTGGCTGAGTAACAGCTTCCCTGCAACTGGGCATGGCGAATCTGGGGAGACAAGACTCCAGGCATCTCTGGCGGGTGGGATCTGCCTATGTTCATCCCTTTGAGGATACAGGGAGCCAGCAAGGGACTTCTGGACTTCAGGAGGAGGACAAAAACAGTGGAAAACTGGCAAGTGGTTGTGTGTGTTCGATCAACCTAATAACGCCGGCAACCGTGAGTACAAGCATCAGTGAGACTGCAAACCGTAAAGACCTTACCTGTGAACTGTTTTGGTGTTCGTGAACTTGGCACTCAGTTGAGCTGCCTTGAGGAGAGCATGAGCAGGAGTGTGGAGAACTTTGGGCATTGTCTGGGGCCCCAGACTGAGCCACTGAGCTGGGCGCAGGAAGCCGTTGTGAAAGAACCGCCCCAGCAAGCTCCGCCCTCAGTGTCCCAGGACAAAGTAACCTAGTGACTGAGCAGCCTAAAGGCGGGGACTGAACTGCCTTACAGCCTTAATCCTTAGGGGCAGAGTGAGATGGTTTTGGCACACTGGAGCCTTGGGCTGCTGCCTTGGGTAGAGTGCTGTGATGTCACAGCTCATAACAACCTCAAACTCCTGGGCTTGGCATGGCCCGGACCTCCATAAGAGCTGTGCAGAGAACCCCGACTGGTAACCCGCACCCACTGGGCCTTCACATTCCCTGACCAGGAGTTGCGGGAGCCATGCAACCCTGCGTCCTCCCTCCTGTGTCCTCC
>CAUYPK010082187.1:0-34113 GCA_963574355.1 Loris lydekkerianus
GAAATCGAGTTGCTCATGTCTGTTAGAGTTTCTCTTATAAATTGAGGTGCATTGTGGTTGGGTGCATAAATATTAATAATTGAGATCTCATCGTATTGAGTATTACCTTTAGCAAATATGAAGTGTCCATCCTTATCCTTAACTTGGAGTGGCTACACAAGAGGCTACTAGTCATGCGCCAATTAACACTGGAACTGGATCTGGTGTTTTTCGAGTGAAGTTTACAAACTTGCTCTCACCTTCATAAACAGTGTAATGATGTTGGCTGTGTATCCGTTGTTCATCCCAACTCCTGTTAAGTCCTCTTGCATATGCAATTTCCTGATACACATATTGACCGTAGCTGAAAAAGGTATTCTACTGAACAAATGTGATGGGCTGATACTTCTAAGACATTATTTGCACAACTTGGGAGACTATTTTAAGGCAGATGCTTAAGGCCAAGGGGATTTAATCACCTGAAAAGCAAGTTATCCTGGGGTGATTTATTAAGTATGTTGTTTTTTCTTTAATCTGTTTTTGTCCACCCAAGTCTGGCATTTTTAACCTGGAATACCATGGCGCGCATCTGCCTAATAAAGTTGTTGTTGAAGCTCTTCCTGTTGACTTTTAACCTCAGGGTCTGTGTAAAGTCCCTCATTCATTAAGCAGTTGCTTCCATTAGCAGCACGATGTGTCTGGGATCCTGGGGACCCTGCACCTGGCCTGCTTTCTTCATGACAAATCATCTGATTTTATTGATAGCCACCTGGAAAACTACGTTTAGAACGGGGCTGTGGGGGAGGGCCAGGCACACACCGCTTAGAGCCCCCTCCTCAAAATGGGTAGCAAGAAACAACCTGCCCAGAATCGCTGCCTCTGCAACCAGCCCATAGAAACGGGCATTCGTAAGGAATGACTCAATATTACTTTGCCAGCTCACTCTGGTATTTCTTTCTCTAAGGGGTGTTTTAAATGAGCCGTGTTTCTCTCGCAGTTCGCATTTCAGACAGGGCGAGGCCAGCTCCCAGCCTGCCATCAAAAGCCTCCAGCGGCCCTTCTGCCAGCTTCTTGTCGACTCCTCCATCCCTGCGTCCCCGAGGCCTCAGCGCGGCTTGTGGGGTAGTGCCTGTTAGTTGGGGTTTAGCAAGGCTCCTGACCCCTGGCAAGTCTTCTTTCTGGCTGCCACATTAGATCAAAAATAGTGTGGGATTATCCCTTCAGGAGGCGGTTCTCCTTTTCAGCTGTTAGCAGGTGTTGCTGAACAGATTTATGCTCTCTGGGGACACGGGAAGCACGTGGGTGTCAGAGGGGGAGATTTGCTCCGGGTTGCCCATGAGATGCTTCCCCTACAGGCATTTCACACGGTTCCCAGAATTTCATCCAGAGCTTTGAAGCAGAAGAGGCAAAACTAGTGAAAAGCATTTTCCTTCTGGGGCAGAAGGAGCAGAAACCTCCTAATTACTGCAGGAAAAGGAAGAGGCTTTGTCAATTATTTTTCCAGTAGAAGATGGAAAGCTTGAGGGTACTCCCTGAAGTAGAGTCAGAAAATTTTGTTTTGAACAGGAGGAAAAAAAAGATTGCACAGAGTCTTAGAAAAGAACTCATGTGTGCCCCTGTTCTCCAGATTTGAGAAGAGTAGAGCTGGAGGTTTCTGGGGCTTTTCTACCATCTTAAGTCTCAGAAGCTCAAGTCCTCAAACGTCCTTTTTCCATAGAGCTCTATAGTTGCGTATAACTGATAGTCACTAGTTGGGAGAAGGGATTGACTTAATGAAAAATTACGATGTTTAAATGCTATCAAGAAATAATAGCTTTTGCATAGATTACACAGCCTTATTGCTTTCAAGGGCAAGCAATTACTCAAACCAGACCCAACTAAAGTATTGTGAAGCAGAGCTTCTCGAGAACTGGTTTTAATGCATAACTTTGAGATGGCTTATAACTCACGTAGCAATTAGCAAATATAAATGGTTTGATAATTGTTTGCATGCCATAGCCTCTTAGAAAGAGTTGAGTAGAGGAAATGAGCCTTTCTTTGGATTGGACGGACGTGGGTTTAGATTCCTTCCAAACCCCTATTAACTGGGAGATTTTGTACCACTCACCTGCTTAAAGCTTTAGTTGCTGCTACCTCAGTTTGACCAAAATGCAACTGTATTACAGACTGGTAATAGGAAAAAAAAAAAAAAAATCCACCATGGCAGAAAACTTTAAAAATGTAAGTTAGGGCGGCACCTGTGGCTCAAAGGAGTAGGGCACCAGCCCCTTATGCTGGAGGTGGTGGGTTCAAACCCAGCCCTGGCCAAAAACTGCCAAAAAATAAAAAAGTCAGGTTCTCATATTTTTTTATAATAAAATATAAGTTATTTTCAGAACAAATGGGCCTCTGCTGGCTCTATCTCATGCCTCATCCTCCATTCCCCCACGGGCTCATCCTCTGCTTTCCACACCTTCCTCATCTTGGCTGGGTCCCACTATATTCTTCCAATCTCAGCATCCAGAATATTTTCTTGGAGATGTCTCCCTTCATGTAACACAGGGCACACCTGCATTTACCCCATTCCTTCATTCTTCTAATGATATTTGTTGAGTACCTACTGTGTGCTGGGCATTATGCTAACAACTAAGAATGCAATACTAACCATCCCTATAGATCTCTGCATTCACAGAACTCCCATCCTCTTAGGGAAGTGGTTCTCAACCTGTGGGTCGTGACCTATAGGAACTGTATTAAAGGGCCGCAGCTTTAAGAAGCTTGAGAACCACTGTCATAGGAGAAATAGATAATAAACAAAAAGCATGATGGTTTTAGATGGTAAGAAAATCTGTGAAGAAAGCAGTGTGCAGGGCTGGATGGGGCTAGAGGTGTTTGTCACCACTGAGGAGGTGACTCTGAGCTGAGATGTCAGCTCAAGCCAGAATCTTGTAACAAAAAGGAGATGAATCCCCTTAAAAAAGAAGTTCCCTATTCTGCTGTATACAGAGCAGGAGGTTTTGTGACTAAAATAAACCTGGATAAAAATGTACTTCTGCAAGATAGACTTGAGCTGTCACATCACTCTTTCCCACTGAGCTCCTTGACTTTAGGAGGACAATAAAATTTTCCCTGGAAACCATTGTGACTGCGGGGAGAACGGACCTATAATAGGGTCAAAATTTATGATGTTTTACTATGTACCATTTCAAAGGGAAACTTTTGAAAACACTGAGTTGGGTGTGTAGCTGTTTTTTACATTGTACACGTATTACTATGGAGAAATTTGCACTTTTTAAAAAATTCCTTCTTTTCTCTTGGACATCCATAGTTCCAAAACAACCATTATGTGACTGGCAACAGGGCCCTCCTTGCTGAGTGTACAGATGAGCTGTACACAGGTCCATGGCTGGCACTACTGTTCCTGAGCTCATTAGGCATTCATTCAAATGGAACCGTCTCCGTCAAGACAGCTCCAAGACCTTGGGTCTTCCCACTCTAGCTATTTCTCCCCCATTCCTCTGATGTCTCTCTCTCTCGCTTTGCTTTAACATGTCTTTGGGGAGTTTCTTCTCTACTCGGTGTAACACTGGGAAAATGTTTTTCTTGAATGTTCACTTAAAGAGAATTATGAACCACTGGGAAACAAGCTCTTCTGTTGATTGGGCTTTTTTCTCCATTTGGGGGAAATCAAATGACTGAAATATAAATTTGGTTTGAACGGTTCTTAACTATCATTTTTTCAACATTGACAGGAATTTTACTTCTACATCCTGATTTTACACATTTAAAAAGTCAACCAGAACGACTCTTAACAACTAAAAGTAGAAATTGCAAGAAGCAATCTAAATACAAACCAGCAAAAATCATGATGATAAAATGTCTTTTGCATGTCTGATTTATAAACACATCTAATCGCCCACTTAGAGGATGATGATATTATGGCAAGCAACATATTCTTGGAAAGTGAGTCCCAAATTCAATTTTTAATTGTCCCAAAGAATATGAAAAGGCTGTTAAATAAGGTTTAAAAAATTGCAACACTTACAAAGATCTGCATTAAAATTGGAGAAAACAAAGAAAGTCAAGGGAAGGTGTTTATACATTTGCTAACAGGCTAAGCATGCATCAGCTTAAATGGATGATCATCTTCTGAGTGGCCCACTGGATGGACTGCCTTATGAGTTAATTTGCACTAACTCTTAAGGAAGCATCACCCCAGAAGAGGTTATCCATATGAGATGAACTGCTGAGATGGAACTTTCTTGAATCAGGGAAACTGAAAGAACAACTCCATAATGATTCCGAATGCAACTACGTTCCTTGAACTGTTGCCTGATTCCCTCCCTCTGCAAAGACTTCAGCAGCCATTGCAACATAAGCTGAAAACCTGCACAGCAAAGGACACAACAAGTAAAGTAAAAAGACAAGCTTCAGAATGGGAAAAGATATTTTCAGGGTATGAATCTGATAAAGGGTTGGTAACTAGAATCTACAGACAACTCAAATCAATCAACAGAAGAGTAAACAATCCTGTCTACCACTGGGCAAGAGGTATGAACAGAACCTTCTCTGATGAAGACAAGACAAAGGGCTAACAAACATTTGAAAACAGGCTCATTGTCCTTTCTCAGAGGCTCCCTGTTTTTCAAAGTTGTTTTCCTGTCTGAGCAGGTCCCTGTTTCTATTTTTCTTGATCCTACCTCATCTGACATTGGGAGTAAGGGAAATTCGCTCTACCAGAACACATGAAAATCTCTTCTCTCTTACCAGAGGATCAACTAATTTATTTCTCATTCTAAACTGGGCACTCACATGTGGCTGTCTGGGGTGAGCTGAGGGGAGCTGGTCAAAAAGAGGCCTTCACATAGAAGTCAAGGGATCTAGAGAGAATATAAATGAGAAATAGCAGCACATAGCCTGCTAGTTCAAAAACTTGTTCTACTTAAAGAAGTTAAGAAGGTAATTACAACTTTATGTTGTGGTAGATTGTAAAACTAGAAGAAAAAAAAATCATCTCTATGAGCATGTCTCTTGGCAATATGTGTTGCTGTTCTCTCAATAAGAGGTCAAGTTCATGTCTTTACTCCTTAAATTTGAGGTTGACCGTGCACCCTCCTTTTAACAAATGTAGTGCACTGAGACATTTTTTTCTTTCCTTGACATAGAAAAGAGACAAATTGTCCCATCTGAAAATTTCTATACAAGTGATTGGTAAACTTTTCCTTAAAGGGTGAGATAATATTTTAGCCTTTGTAGGCCATATGATCTCTGTCACAACTACTCAACAACCCTATTCAACAAATGAGCCTGGTTGTATTCCAGTGAATTTCTTTTAAGTAAAAATAGGTATAACACATGGTCCACAGTTTACCAATTCCTCCTCTATGCCAGCCTATCTGCCAATCACCAAACAAATAAGGGAGACCTTCCTAGCTGCGGGAGGCCACAGCTGAATGTAGATGACACCAGGCAAACATAAAATCTGAAACAGACCAGAAGAACCACCCAAATCATACCTCACTTACAACAACTGAGGTTGTTTATTTAGAAAAGGCCAACTGGTAGAAGTCGTCTTTTAGAGGATTTGTATGTTAATTTGTCTACAAACTCAGGTACCCAAGGAAAGGGATGGTTGCTGATGCATCAAAGAATACTGGTGCATCAAATTATAAAGTTCAATGAAGGACAAAAATAAGGAACGATTCTCTCAAGAATGACTGTAGCTTAATACCTACTTTTCTGAGAACTTGACAGTCACCCATTCACAAATTCCAGTGGAGTAAAGATTTGGAATATGGCTTTACAAAGAACATGGTTAGGAATCCCATGGTGGTAACATCATACCTTTTGGGAAATTTAAAATAATTATGAATAAAAAGCTTTTTGTTTATGATGTTTACACAAATTTTAGGCTCCCCAAAGATCCTGGGTAAAAACGGATATTCTGTGGGAAAATGGAAAGAAGCTGTTCTGGGATCACGTATCAAAGCAGAAATTAGATTCGTGTGTTTCAACCTAGTTGGCCTCACTTTGATTGTAATATTGCTATTTCATATGTTGCTTCTCTACCTTGAAATTCTAAACTGTTGTTAAAACCTGACTGTTTATTATTACATGCCATCCTTGAAGCCTGGAACAATCAGCAAAGGAGACATATGAGTTATTCTTTTAATGCCAGGATTTACTGTAAATCACAACTTCTTCTGTCTGGAAAAAAGAAAGGGATAGGCGACAAAGATGACAGAGGGCACCGTGCTTAGTTACATATGATTTGGGACTTGAGTTAATAGCGTGAAATATATTCATACGGTGAACTTCTGTAAATGTGAAATTTCTGTGCTTCATGATCAAAATTCATTGCCAATGGAAAGGTTTAAAATCAGAAAATGACTGGGGAAAACCTGCTTCCGAACCTAATAGGCTTCAAAAACAAGAGAAACATAAGGTAAAACTAAAAAGAATGACTTGGAATTAAGTCAGTAAGTTTTTATTTCTCTCTCTCTCTTATCTCTCTATATATTACATATATAGAGACATACATAAAATCTTCATACATGAATATAAATCTATTGAGGAAAACTATCATAGGAAAACTTAAAGCCTAAAATTGTACATATATTCAAACAGCAGCATGGCAGCATTTACGGAAGAAATCAACTGAACAGATTCAAATTATGCTGGAACTAGGCATAGGACTGCCCCTAAGTGTCACCATATAAAAAAAGTTTTAGAATCTTGGTTCAAATTCATGTCACTTCCCTTCTAACATTTAAACTGGTACCAAAATAATTATCTTTTACTTTGAAATAATTTGTAAATGATATAATTAAAGAAATGAGGTACAATTGAAAAGGGGCAATTTTATTACTTTTAAGTCTTTTCACACAGTAATGAGAGTCAGGTTGACATGTGCAAACTCTGATCCCCTTTCATCTGCAGACATTAATGTGCTTGAAACTGGGTCGTATATTCATTCATTCACTCATTTATTCCGTAATTATTTCTTGAGCACCTTCTCTGTGATAGGCATCATGTTAGGTGCTGGTGATGCAAAGTAAAATTTAACAATTAAAAAAAGCAAAGCAAGCAACCAAAACAGACACCATCCTTGCCCTGGTGATGCAGTCTAGTGGAGGTGATGGACGTTAACCAAAAAATAAGCAATTAAAAGTGAGAATGGTGATGCATACGAGGGAGGAGAGGGAGATAGGTATGCAAGATTATGATAGAACTTGAGAAGAAAAATCTGCTTTGAGGAATCCATCTCCTGAAGGCTCAGAGGAGGAAAGTACTGGAAGGGAGTTGCAATTGGAGGAAAGAGCATTTAAGGCTCAAGAAACTGTGTGTGTAAAAGCCAGCCCTATGATATTAGGGAGAAGTATGCCTACGGTGGATTAAAAGAGTGTGCCACCATTTGGTTGGTCTTTAATGTCGTAAAATGGTAAGGCTGGAAGGGGCCCTTGTACATACCTTGGTTCAATCTCTTCATTTGACATGTGAGGAAACAGACTCAGAGGAGTTAAGTGACTTGGCCAAGGTGACAGTCCTAACGAGTGGTGAAGCTGGCATCAGAGCCCAGGGCTTCTAATTACCTTTTTAATTATTTTCCACCACACCATACTGATTTCTTATATCTGTGTTAATGAGCAGGTTAAGATGCTACAAAATTAGCATAATAGGTATTTGTATATAAATACTGCATTTAAAATAGTGCTATATAACATAGATTATCCTTCACAGCTCATACCTATATCCTGTCAAGGTATTGGTCATAAATCACTAAATAGCTTTTCATCATAAAAGTGTGCAGATCAAAAACCAAGATTGAGGCTTGCGTGAGTTAAAACAAATCCTGTATTAATGGATTCTGGATTAATGGCACTTTACCATATGTTGATTTATGACTTTATTCAGTAACTATAGTGCTGCATTTCAGGCATTGTGCTATTCCATTTTTGGGGACAAGGTACAGTCACTTATTTCAAGGAGTCTACAAACCAGTGACTACTCACACACCACTTTTTTCCTTCTTTTTGCATCTGAAAGCTGATGTGTTTTGAGGTAAGATCTGGTACAAAAAAAGATGAGCTTTGTGGAGAGAATTTTGGTAAATATATTTCCTGTAAGAAAATTTAGGACAGGTAACCAATCTCAGATGAGGATGAGTTTAGGGTGGAGAGGGTGGGGGAGTGGTGAATGGGAGGAGATTGCAGTTATTCCTTAATTAGACCTTGGTTAGATCTTCAAATTGAAATTACTCGGTGTGCTACTATGACGGATAGCCCTGATTTGGAGAGCTGGTGATGAAATCCAGCCATTGAATTACACTGAACTATAAACTTCATTTGTTCTTAGGTGCATGGTGATTTGCTATAATAATGATCATCCATTTGTCAGACAGCTGAGATTTTTTAAAAGCTTGATTGCTTTTGGCATTGGATTATTAGTCCTGGAAGAACACAACACATTTGCTGCAATTCTAAGCTTAAACAAGCTATAGTATCTACTGCTTACATGTGCTGACCACTTAAGACCTGTGGGTCAGACCTGGGTGTTTCATCTGGCAATTCTACAACAGAATACACACTTTCATTTTTCTTAACATCACAAATATGACCATCTCTGAATTTCAAGAAAGCTCATTTGAGCTACTCAATCTGTCTTAAGGATAGAAGGGCCAAGAAAAGTCTCCCCCAAAAGGTATATTTTGTCAATTTTCTTTGGCTAATGAAAGCCAACAGTTTCAGGAAAATCCTATTCTAAGAAGCACACCTCATATCTGGATCCAAATACTCATAAGAATCTAAAATCCCTACAAAATTGCACTAGAGGAGGACATATGTTGATTTTTTTTTTTTTTTTTTTTCCAAGATCACTGAAGAAATCAACTCTTCCCTCTGATTTTGATATTTTTTTTAGTCCATCCATCTTGAAAACATCTATGGAATGATTCTGTTGTACCTTCAGAAATGAAATTCACAGGCATGGATTCTCTCAAACAGCAACTTTATATACAAGATGAGAAAAGCAGAAAGGTCATTTCCAAAGAAAGTGACATTTATTCTGTATTCACTGAAAAGCCAAAAGCATTTTCTCATCACCCATCCCTACTGAGCCCTGCGCTTCCCCCAGAAGAGGTGAAAGAGACCCGTCCTATCTGCTCTTGCATCAAACCTCATGCTCAAGACTTGTCTAGAAAAAAATGACTCCTTTCAGGGATGAACCTGCTGTCCTCATCAGAAGCTTTATTTTGTTTACAATTCAAGCCTGCTTGACAGATTTTCTTTTCCTTGTTCAATACAACTAAGCGAATGCCCACCTCCTTTCTGAATTCATTGTGCACCAGGGTTCCCCTTCACTGCTTTCTCTTAAAGAGGGAAGAATGGCTGTGCAGGCTTGTGTACACATCCATAATATGTGGGTAACGAGTGAGTCTAATGTGTATGCGTACATGCACATGAGTGCACACACACATTGTAGATGTTATGCATACATGTGTAGTATATGTATATCATGCAAAACTTCAATTGTTTCAAAAGAAATACAGGCAGGTATCAAATGTTGATGTTAATGGAGACTAAAACCAAGTGAGTAAAGGTAAATCAACACACTTTCCAAACTTCATATTAACCGTCGGTTTTCACTTCATTTGCAATAGTCTTTTCCCAAGACCCTGGCTAACCAGATTACCTGAACTGAGTTTGAAACTTCAAATGTTAAAGAGAAGATAAGCAGATTTTAAGCAATTGCTTTACATGAGTTTCATCCATTCCCAGATTGCTATGGAGGGTGAGGAAAAGGTGGTTATATTATTGAAAGGGGAAGCAACATGGGAGGATAGAAGGGTTTCCTGTACTCTAGCTTGCCCTAAACCAAAGCTTTATGACCCCTATCCCACATAATAAATAATTCAGTTTATTGTCTTTTCCTCCACCGAAACTTATTTTGTTGGAAGATGGCATTGCAGAATGGTTAACCACACAGATTCTGAAGGTAGATCATAGCTGTGCACCTACCAGACACATAAGCTTGCACAAATCACAGCCTCTCTCTGCATCTGAATCCTCACCCATAAAAATGAATCTCATTAGAATCCCTACCTTATTGGGTTATTGTGAAGATTAAATAAATTAACATAAGTAAAGCAACTATAACAAGTCTTGACATCATGTAAGCTCTCTAAACTATGAACCCTTTAGGAAATGTCCCAAGAGAGGTAATTTAGGCCATTGGGAAATTGAAAAGTTGGGAAGGTGAGAGACCACGTTGTTAAAGTTAGGGGTGAACTGGAACTGTAAATCTGACTGCTGAAATAATAAACAGTAATTATTGGAGAATTAACAGCAACTCTTATGGCATTACATTTAAGACTTGAACCTTGCTCAAACTACTTTTAACTTCTTTAATGTTTAAGAGCTATAAATGTCAGAGCTCACTAATTCCTTTGGCTTTCAATAAATGCCAGTGACTTTGAGAATTGCTATCCCTTTAGCTTATCTGGCAATAGCACAAGTTTAAAGGGTATCCAAGAGGACAGTGATGACCCATTCTCTTAACAATAGAAAATGCAAGTGATTGAAGCCAATCAGCTCCTTGGGCCACAGTCCTCCTGGGGACCTTTCATATGGTCACAAACTAGGTGCTGAATGGAGTTTCTAAGGTCAGAAGACACAGCTCTTCTGTTAATACCTACTCACTGGGGGAAATATGTTGACAAGTACATACTTATGTCTAATTTGGGATCCTCAGGGAACAAGATAATTTTATCTAATAAAATATTTCAAATAACCAAAGCTTGTACCATTTGGGCTTGCAAAAAAAAAAAAAAAAAAAAAACTAATTATTTCAAACAAATCTTTTTTAATAGAAATTGAATATACTTGACCAGAGAGACTCTGGAGAAGAATTTTGCCTTTACTTAATAATGCAGGACCATCATTATGGACATCAATTATTGAACTGTGCTATAGTTAGGGGGCCACTGAGGTATGAAGGACTGTTTGCCCCTGTCCTAAATAACCCCTGATAGACATCATCTTTACAGCTCTTCTGTTGTTTCCTTATAGATAGGAAATTAACTCTCCCTCCAACAGGCTTCTCTCTTCTAGTAGGGTGGACATCCAGAAGAAACAATTGTCAGAATTCTTTCCAACTGAAAGTAATTAGTTCTATTTTTTTTTTTAAAGGCAAATTAAAGAAAACTAATCTCTTGAGCACCTCCTACATGTTGTAAGTTTCTGTATTCATCATTATCACTTTGTCCTCCAACAAGCTTTTCAGCATAAAGTTACTGGGCTCACACTTTCCTAATTTGACCTGGATCAGTGCTTCTCCAATTTAGTATATGTAAGAATCAAAGGAATTACTCTCGGTAAAATAATTTCCCAGGCCCCAATAACAGAAACTCTGGTTTGGTGCATTTAGATTTGTGCTCACACATTTGCATTTCTAATAAGTTCCCCCATAAGGTGAACACTGACCAGTGAGTAAGGTTCCCTTGATGGTATGACTAGGAAGTGACGGGGAAGCCCAGCCAATGAATTTTGAACATCAAAGCCCACTATTTTCATGAAACCTCACTGTTTTGAACATGTTGATATGAATTTGGGCTAGTGAGACATACTTTCTGCTCATTTATGGCATCTGAGGTATTCTGAGAACAGCTACATTTAGTAGGTAAGTCAATAGCTCCAGCCCCAGTAATGATGGTTTCCTAACTAGCCCCTGTGCTATCCATGGATAGATACTTATTTCATTTCAGTAAATATTTTTGGCCAGATATTGTTGTAGTCCCCACTAATACATCAGGAAAAAAGATGCACAAATTCTTTTCTTGTGTGGAGTTCACATTCTGTAAGAAGTCAGACAAAAACAAAAGCAATAACAGAATGGGATAATTTCAGGAAACTGTGTGTGATAGAATGAACCTTAAAAAATCACAGGAGAATCTGATGCCTGAGCAGGCCAGAGAGGGCTCTCCAGCTCTCCAGCTCTCCAACAGGGCGACCACTGAGCTCATCCCTTAGTGACATGAAAGAACCAATTATGTTGAAAAATCTGTGAGTGAATCCTTTCTAAAAGAATGAAAAGCTTGAGTTGGGGGACGATGTGCTTGTGATCTTAGCTGGTCACCAGGGGAGGTGCAAGAGACCAGGGGGGAGTTAAAAAGGTGGCACAACAGAGTTGAAAATGCATTTTTTTATTCAAATGTTACTTGCTGGCAAGGTAAGAAAATAAAACTAGGGATGTGTGTGCGGTAGCAGAAACTAGGAGAAAGGCTTTGACAAAGGCTAAGTAAGAGGATTTAGAGATAGACAAGGCATAACGTGATAATGAACATGAGAAGGAGACAGCTTGTAGGAACTTTTAAGGAAAAGCTTCTATAGTGTTGAGCCATAAACTGAAAGCATTATGTTAGTTGCTAAATCTGTTTATAGTCAGTATTTATTAATACTTAGATTTCTGGCAAGAGTTAAGGGCAGTAAGATGTTAGGTTGGAATTTGGATGTCCATAAAATTCAAATATATACGTATCCATACATACACACAGAGGATGCTAAAAATCTATACCCATTGTAAGAAAAAATGTATTAGTTGTATATTAAATATATACTAATAACCCAAGATTAATACAAGTCACACTGAGCACCTTTTGTAATTGCAAAAGTCAAACATGACTTGAGTATTACAAATTTAATACAGTGCTCTTTCCTTTCTTAAAATGTGTATACATTTTTTGGGCACCCTCTGTATTTAAACAGTGATTAATTATAGCCATAGATTAACATCACCTGATGCTAAGATATACAGCTACCAGGACTTCATTGCAAAGGAATTAAATTGGAATCTGTGGGTAGTGGGGCTAGGGTAATGTGTGTGCATGTGTGGGTACTCCCAACTGAGAATAATTACCCTAGAGCAGGAGTTAGCAACCTTGACTACACATTAGAATCACTCGGTTAAGCTCCAAAAAAATAAGCCATGCTCAGGCTTCACCTCAGATCAGTTAAATCAAAGTCTCTGGAGATTGGAGGGCCTGAGCATTGGTACCTAAAAACAAAAAGAAGAGAAGTTTCTCAGGTGGTTGTAATGTGCTACACGAGGAACCTTATCTAGGGCTAAAAAGATAAATGCAACAAGGTCTCACATAAGTTTACACTTAGATAAGAAACATGTGAATAAGAATGTGAATAAATGCAGGGTAGTCAGCTACTTTTACTAACATTAAAAATAAAAAGTATAGGAGAATGAGAGAGAGGCATTGATTTTATCAGTAAGAGATGAGATGGGAGGGCCTAATCCAAGATTGGTTGGAATTTTTCTGGTTTCAGAACTGAAATTCTGAGTCCCAGGAACCCTTTCTTTTCCTTGCAAACCAAAATGATTGGACATCCTGGTTGGTGGTAGAAGTTTGTGATCAGAGTTTGGAATGGGAAAGGAGCTTGCCAAGTGGGCAGTGGGAAATGGAGCTGAGGGTGGGGTCCATTTGGGGCAGTGAGGACAACATGAACAAAGTTACAACACAGAGCAGGGGCTTGGAAGCACGAGATGTTTAGTTCTAGGGTGTGAAGGTTGAGTGGGTGCTGAGTCTGAAAAGGGAGCTCTAGGTCATACAGGGCTTTCTATGTCCAGGCATATTATCCCAAGGGCATAGAGGGAGTCATTGATAATGTTGAAGCAGGTGGTAGGAGAACATGGCTGTGACCTTCTCTGAGCTTTGCTCATCATTTTAGAAAGCTCCCTGGAGGAGGCTCTGGGGGCATGTGCTTATTTCCGTTGATCATTGCTGACTCATTCGGGGACCAACTCATTTAACACCTCTTTCCACGCAGGGCTCATTAGGAAGATGCAGGGGTCACACTTGCACAGTGCAAAATTCAGATGAAAGCAGTTTTCATTACTTGTGAGGATTCTTGAGAGGAAACAGCCTAGGAAGTTGCCGAGTATTCAGACATCAGATTCTGTGAGAGTCTGGAGCCCATCTGGGCTTCGCCACACGGCCCTAACAAGTTCATCAACTTGAGTCTCGAGGTAGCAGCTCTCAAGAAGAGAGCTTGCCCCCTAACCCAGATGGTGCTGGGAAGATTAATGAAGTTTAGCTTGAAAAAAAGTTTTGTCCTCTTGGAAGAAATTTCCCTCATAGATGTTCCTTCTATGGTAGAAATAATAGTGGAAGCACAGCAAAATAAAACATAACAACTTTTCCCAAGTTAATGTCTTTCCTTGCTGGGAAAGACCACAGGAATAACAATCATATTTTATTTTATTCTTTTTATTTCAGATTAATATAAGGGTATAAATAATTAGGTTGCATTTTTTTGCATTTCTTTGGTAAAATTCAAGCTGTAGTTGAGGCCTTTACCCAGAAATGAAGGGGGAGAAATAATATCATTTGAATACTGGAAGAATTAATGCAGCATCAGCATTCGGTGGGTTATAATATTTTGCTGCCACTGTTTTGCCAGTGTCTTTCTGTTCTCTCTCCACACACTGACCCATTGAATGGTCCTTGGATAATGTTTCATGTTGACTTTTTTTCATATCTCTCAGCTTTCTTACTCTCCCCTAATTTTAAAAGAAATAACAGAAGACCAAATTCTTAGTTAACAGCATCACAAAGAAGAACAGAAATAATAAAAATAAGTAAATAATAAGAATAAAATAAAGTGAAAGTAGTCTTTAAAGGTGATGCATCTATATAAAGTATGTGGAATCGTCTTCATGAGAGATTTATTCAACCATAATATTTATGTTATTATGGACAGATGGATATTTATTTTATACTATTGATTTTAATCCAACACTATACAGGTTGGATACTAGTTGTGCATTTTAAACAGACAGATACAAAAACAAATAAAATAGACATAGTTGTCTATTTTTAATTGCACACAAGCTTTATAAAACCACCCTCTTATGCTCAGAATATTCCAACTTGGTTGATGAAGGACCTTTTCATTTGGCTCCTGTGTGACTGACATCCTGCCATCCTTTGTCTTTTGATCCCTTCCTTCCTTCCTACCCTAAGGAGATATCCCCTTCTCATTTTGCATATTTCCTATCCCAGCCCTAGCATTAGCCAATTCCTTCAGCTGGAGAAGGGCACTAGAAAATAAGATCTAGGTGGTGGTGTGTGTGCATTGACTTTGTTTTAGGGTACCACCCCATACACATCCTGTGTAACACTTACAACCTCATGAGCTAGTTCTGAGCGTAGTCATTTGGCAGGTAAAGCATTAGAGGTTCTTAGAGGTCAACTAATCTGTTCAAGGTTTCGCAGCTTCTAGGGCAGCTGTTGAAATCAAGACATCATGTGGTCCAAGGAGATCCTTTGCAATGATCTTTATTTTCTAGAGTTTTGCTGTCCAATATGGAAGCCACTAGACATCAGTATTTGTTTAAATATAATTTTATTATAATTAAATGTAAATTAATTATGATGAAATAAAATTATTTTAAAGATTTATTTCCTCAGTTGCATGAGCCAGGATTCTTGAGCTCAAAAGCCAGTATGAGGCTAATGGTTATCCTATTGGGCTAAATAGATACATGATAATTCTAGTGAAGAAAATTCTATTGGGTGGTGCTAACTACAGTTTTAGTTAGCAACCTGAAAACAAATGGCATTCTTATGTTGGAAGGCAGATGTGAAGGGCATCAGCTTTGATTTCCTACCTCCTTCTCATGCCTGAGTCATAGCTGCTGACTCAGCATCTTCTCTCTTTTTTAGTATAATTAGATGACTCTGCCCCCCAGAAGACATAGCTCTTCCCAGTAACTGCGATGGTCTCCAAGGGTGCCTAGGTCATGCCTTTCTGTATAGGCAAGAAAAGCACTCAGTGCAGCCCACATCTCAGTCGGTCTCTTCCTTCAGAGTAGATGCCTTCTGCTTTACATTCTTATCTCAGAATTCTTTCTTGGTCTTGTAATATGAAATCTTATCCAGTATAAGTCCTTCAAGGGCTTATATTTAGTTCCTTTGTTAATCTCTAATTTGATCTAGGACTATAGTCAGATCTTTTTTTTCCACAGCTCTGGTACATTCTTCTCATAAGTGCATCTCCAATCTGAAGACTGAGGCAAGAGTGTGCCCTCTTGGATAATGCAGGTGTCTTTGGCTTGTGCAGTTGCCACCGTACCAAGTTACCTTTTTAGGAGAAAATGCTCAGTTTCTAAGTTAGTGCATGTATAAACCTGGATGTTATTCAGATATCCAGTGGAGTTGATCTCTGACTTTCTAAATAAAAGCCTCTTAGACCAGAGCTGTCCCTTTGGGAAAGTAAATGGAGGGAGAAGAAAAGATACACGGGGTGTATGAGGAGGGTGTGTGTGTGTGTGTGTGTGTGTGCGCGCGCGCTTGTGTGAACATGCCTCCTGGATCTAGGAAGCAGATGGGGCCAAAAGCCATGAGCCTCGCTCTTGTTTAGTTTTTATTGCTATTCATATTGCATTTTAAGCAACTCTGGGGATAGAAGGCTGTATGATCTCATAGGGGGAATAGTTAGCATAGTGGAGAGAAGTCAGTATTTTAAAGAACCTTTCCTGTTTGAGGCTTAGGGAGAATGGATGTGATGGATGAACGTGGAGAATTCTACTGAAATGCCCCTGGAAGCTGAAAATATTCAACCAGCTTACCTGTTACACCTCCCTTCAGGGTTTAGTTTAGCTCCCCAGATTTCCCTGACATAATGATCACATACAAAGTGATCATAAACAAAAGAAAAGCAAGAGAAGATAGCTTGCCTTAAGAAAATGACTTAAATAGAACAACGAAAAAAGTCCCAAATATCTTATCACAACCCCTAGTTTCTGAATGCCTTTAAAGCACTAATTATCTAACACGAGAAAGTGAAATGCAGGTGTTTCTTATTAAAACTTCCAGCAAAGCTCAGACCCCTTTATAAATTTTCAATTCATTCAGGGCTTTGGTACAGAGATGGGGTCCTGTGTGATTCTTTTTCCCTATTAGAATTGGAGACCTGATTTGAAAACACCACAATAAAACGAACTCAAATTCCCAAAGCACAAAATGTAGAAGCAGACATTTATTTCTTCTTCAATACAGTGGAGATTTTCTATAAATTTAACTTCTGATTAGAAAACTTCTTACACTGGAAAATTTTAGCAATGAAATTTCAGTAATAAGCCAAATGCAGGTCTGCTTGAGGTTGAATGAAATTTAGATGAAAAATCTAGGATTATCAAAAAGAATGAGGGATCTTCTAGTTTCTGTACACCCAAGGTCAATGGTTAGATTCTTTCATTTTTGATTTTTATGGCAGCACATAATTTCTCTTTCTGGTTGGCTTTCTGCTTTTTTTTTAAGCAATAAATTTTGAGTTAAGATAGTAATCCTCACCTGTAATCAAGCCAGTATATTTCCCTATCTGAATAGAGAGGATAACATTTATCACATTGCCATGATATGGATTCTTTCCCTTCATAGAAAATAACAAATGCAGTAGTCTTCTAGTAATATTGTGTAGCAGGATGTAATAATCCCAGCATTTAATTATTGAGAAACTGAGGCTTAGAGAAATGACTCAATACTGAACAGTTTACATTGAACTCATTATCCTCTAAAATAGAAAGAAAAATAATTATTATTAAGCATTTTTCCACATATATTTTCTCATTCAATTCATAGCATATGCTGTTTATAACAATCATTGAGAAAATACCCTGAAATTGCCCCATTCCTTTCTGTATTATCACCTCACATTCTGATGTCAATTTTGTACCTTTCTCGTCCACTCTATCTAATGAATGGCAGTGATCGTGCTTTGAACTTGTGTTTCTCTGTCCAAATGTTTATCATAAGTACTCAAACACGGATTAATCCCAATGGCACTTGTAACAAGCGATGCCTGCCAGGCCAGTTGCTAGAGATGTCTAGTTTTTACCTAAGGGATCTTTGTTGTTCTGTGTCTTTGGGAGGGTGTGAATAGGGCTTGATGGTAACTAGAGTGAAACCAGAGAGAATCTTCATCTTGCGAGATTTTTGCCAAGATGAGCGTTGTCTCCAGAGTTCTTCATGGGAGCCTTACTCTTTATGAATGCCATATTAAATAAAGGGAAGGACTCTACAGAAGGGGTGTATGACTGAAAGCTTGCTTAATTATAGGTTAGTATAATAAGGTCTTCCACTATGTTAATGATTGGGGAATTAAGAAGCTCCTTAGTAAAAACTGACAGGATCCATTGTCATTGTGAAGAAGGTTCTGTTATGGTCTGGAGTACCCTGCCAACCATCCAAGGATTTAGGGTTCCCCAAAGGCTCATTAACATCTCAGACCATAAGGTCTCCAAAGGAAGCACTAATGGTCTACCTCGTTATGATCTGAGGATAATGACTGCATGACATCGCATCCATTGAGATGATAATGGCTCTATAAAAACTGTTATGATGTCAGCAGCGGGGGGAAAAAAAATCTCATTTGCACTTTATAATCTTAGGTTTCTAATATACCATAGTATCTAAATTATACTAAATTATTTTACAAATATGGCTTAATAGAGGCAATGCATATGATGCTCTAAAATAATCAAAATCCTCTCTTGAAACAGCTGTTATCACTCTTATATCACTGCATAAATGAAGGGTAAGATTAGTAATGCTCCTATAGCACCAAAATACTTATGAGTAATGGAATAAAAAACAAAGACTTAAATTTCCCTTAATTTACATACTCATTTACTCCCAGGAGTGAAAAGAAGTTCTGTTTTTAGAATGCCCCAAAACAGCAGAGAAAAAAAGCCCATAGTAATAATAATACGAATAGAAATGATTGCTGTCCCATACTGAGTGGTTATTATACATCCTGTCCTATACTAAGTAGTTTTCCTACAGCATCTCATTTTTAACCTTGCAAAAAAGCTCTCTGGGGTGGGTATCCCCAACACGCTCACTGTACGGATGAGAACAGGGACCTCCAGGGTGGAAAAGGTTGACGATAACCCAGGCAGTGCACATACAAGGTGCCATTGAAACCCATTCAATCTCTACTTGGGTTGTGCCATAATTATCAGAACTGTGTGCCAGGAAGAGTTATGGATTTCAAAATCAAGAGAAATGGGCTTATGCCTGGCCACTAACTAGCTCTGTGACCTTGGACAAATTATTTCACCTCTTGGACATTTTGGAATAGTAAATCTTGAAAGCGCTTTTCAGTTCTAACATTTTTACTGACAAGGACATCTCAGTAGCAGAGCTGAAATCAGACTCTTTGCATTGTTCTCACAATAGCTACCAGTATTCATGGGCAGTAACATCACTGTAATTCCACTGTGATTCTGTTTGACTTAATAGTTTTCCCCATTGGGACCAAAATGTTGATTAAAGAAAAAAAAAAAATACTTGCTGTTTATAGAAAGCATATGGAAAAAAAAAAATCCCCCGTTATTGTTTAACTCTGTAAAGAAGACCAAAAACCATTTTTCCAATCAATTTCTATTTGAGTTTAAACATGGGGAAAATGGAGATGAGTGTAAACAAAAATCTATTAGTCAGTGTTAGTACAGCCTTTTTATGGCTGTAAGTATTTCCCTGTGTATAAACATAAGAAAGCAAATTAACATTTTAAAGAGATTTCTCTATTGGGTTATATTTAATAACAAACCAGCATAAAAGGGGGAATTTTGTAATAATTTTCTAAAAATCTGCAGATGCTGTTTAAGTCTTGAAGCCTATTTAGCTATTTGTTGGAGCTTGAAACTGCAATACTGAGATCCTTCCACTAGAGGGGTGAATTGTTCCTAATGAATAAGACCTCACTGTCAGGGGAGGGGGGCAAACTAGGGCTGATAATTTACTGTGGTATTATGGACTTCAAAAACATACTTGCAATAACTTTTTCCATTAGACTCATACTCAGTAAAACTAGCTCTAGGACAAAGAATGCTAGAAAAGAAGTTTTAAATATTGAGCCCTAATGGAAGCATGATCTGTTGTTAAATGAAATTAGGGTATGGTCAGAAAAAATTTGACCATTATCCCCATTATGTAACAAATGTATTAACTTGATCTCATGAGATAGATGAAGACAATATTTCTGGGGGTTTGGGGAGTGGTTAGTAATTCCCAGTATCAGAGGAGAATGCTCACTGAGAACCTCAAATGTGTATGGTTTCTACACGTGTCTTATAGCAAAACAGCCATTACAAGTTTACACAAAACATGATGAATTAGGAAAACATTAGGCCCTGGAGTAAACAGTCCAAGGTTCCTTTATTTTCAAAAGGGGAGGTGATGCAGTGCTGATACATTCTCCTTAGCTGCACAGTTTATGACCTATTTGCTACTGTGTTCTCCAGTGACAGTGAAACTTCCAACTGCAGCAGGCAAAACACTAAAGGAATATAAGTACCAGAAGGTTTGCCTAAAGTAATTAGTAGAACCTCTGTAAGTTGACCACCCAAGGGACTGTAATAACTGAGCAAACTATGGAGGTGGTCAATGCAAGGAACTAGGCCTACTGTTCTAATACTCACATGTGGTGTGTGTCCAATCTATGAAAATTAGGTCAACTTAAGGAGGTGGTCAATGTAAGGAGGGCGTCAACTATGGAGATTCTACAGTATTACTACATTCTGACAACAGTTAAAAAGCAGAAGTCAAAAACTAATTTCTAGTATTCTGTCAAAGGTGGGAATGCTCTAAACAAAAAATTTTGACGTATTTACTATCCAGTGTCACACATTGGCCTTACAAGCACAAGATATAGATACCATTTTGATGTTTTGATGATGGAATGTATGCAAAGAAGTAAAAATGAGCCCAGAAAGGAAGTAGTTCATAGAAGGCATATTACACACACACGCACAAAAATAAATAAATAAAAGAAAAAGAAAAGCAGTTCAGTTGTTATAGGTTGTTTTTCAGCAGTTTCCAAACCTCAGAACCTTTTCTAAGGATCCATTCTTGAGGAGACTTCACATAGAACTCTCTGTCAACTGCAAGATCCTTCAGTTTGTGGCATGGAACAATTTCTAACATGTCAAGAAATATTAGTTGGTGTTTGGGAAGGATTTTTACCTGTGATATCCATGGGGTTGATCCTCACTATTCACAGATTTTTGTATTTACAAATTCACCTATTTCTTAAAGTTTATTTGAAACCCCAAGATCACTACTTGAGGTCATTGTTGGTCATTCTCACACATGCACACAGAAAGGAAACTTTGAGTTGCACACACATGCTCCCAGCTGAGACAATAAGGCTGTACTCTGCCTTCTTATTTCAGGCCTTAGACTGAAAGAGGTATCCATTTTGTGGTTTATTTAGTGCTATGGGTTTTTTTGTTTGTTTGTTTTTGAGACAGAGTCTCACTTTGTTACCCTCGGTAGAGTGCGAAAAGTCACAGCTCGCAACAACCTCCAGGTCGTGGGCTTAGGCGATTCTCTTGCCACAGACTCCTGAGTAGTTGGGACTATAGGTGCCAGCCACAGCACCCAGCTGATTTTTTGTTGCAGTTTGGCCAGGGTTGGGTTTAAATCTGCCACTCTGTGTATATGGGGCTAGCGCCCTACTCACTGAGTCACAGGTGCTGCCCTAGTGCCATGTTTTTGTTTGTTCATTTTACCTTTATTTCTTTCTTTCTTTCTTTTTTTTTTTTTTTTTTTTTTTTTTTTTGAGACAGGGCCTTCCTTTGTCACCCTCAGTAGAGTGCCCTGGCGTCATAGCACACACAGCAACCTCAAACTCTTGTGCTCAAGCCATTCTCTTGCCTCAGCCTCTTGAGTAGCTGGGACCACAGGTGCTGGTCACAATGCTCAGCTATTTTTAGAGAAGGGATCTCACTCCTCCTCAGGCTGGTCTTGAAGCCATGAGCTCAAGCAGTCCATCTACCTCGGCCTCCCAAAGTGCTAGGAGTATAGATGTGAGACGCTGCTACATTTTTGTGCTTTTTCTTGATAATTGAAGATTCCCCCCAAGTAAGGTGCTGAAGTGCTAAATGTTCCTAATGGATGTGCCTTACAGAGAAAATATGCATCAGATAAGCTTCCTTCAGATGTGAGTTATAGTGCTGTTGGCTGTAAGTTCAATGTTTTTTTTTTAATCATAGCTGTGTACATTGATATGATCATGGGGCATCATACACTAGCTTCATAGACCGTTTGACATATTTTCATCACACTGGTTAACATAGCCTACCTGGCATTTTCTTAGTTATTGTGCTAAGACATTTACATTCCACTTTTACTAAGTTTCACATGTTAATGAATCAACAATAATATTAAGCAAGGTGACTTTAAAACATGGTTATGTATTGATTGGTTGACAAAAATGTAACCAGAGGCTTACAGGAACCAAACCTTTTATTGATTCTAGATCTATGGTTCAGTTCCTTGCTTGTTAATTCAGTGGTTGTGGAGACCATATAGAACTACTCTGAATAATAAGAATTTTGTGTGTGTGTGTGTGTGTGTGTGTGTGTGGAGAGACAGGGAGAAAGAAAAAATCCTGAATGTGAATATTAAAGTTTCTTGTCTTTTGTAACATCCCTCACTACTGACAAAGACAAAGACAAAGACACTTACGTTAATTTTTGCATTAACATCAAATTCAATTGAAGTAGATCAAACGCTCATAACTCCATAAGGGGAGAAAAACTCACTACAACAAAGACTGGTTTTAAGCCATTACCAGCAGTCTGGTGTCTATTTCATAGCTGACTCTGAAGGAATCCCCTTAAATATGAGCTGAATGTCAGCTCAGAAAAAAAAGAAGCTGAAATAAGATACCCACCCACCCCCACACATGCCAAAAATTGTATACAAATTTTACACATTATAAGAAAGGAAAAAACTGTATTAAATTTGTAACACTCAATACAATTATAAGAGGTAGTTGGCGTGACTTATAGTCATCTTTTGTTATCAGTATATATTATTACTGTTTTAATACATTAATACAGTTTTTTTCTTAATATGTGTATATAGTTTGAAGGTACCCTCTGTTTACAAAGTTTGACAATTAAGTTCATGACCTACCCTAGAAAATACATTGCATACCTCATTGCTAAATACCACTACGATCTTCTTCGATACTCCCCTTGGGAAACTATTCACTAATGCAAGCACTTGGCCCACTCTTCAAAATAATTTTGGAACTCTTTTTTTGGAATAATCATCAGAGCTATCATCTTATGGCACACAAAACACACAACAACAATAATGAAGACCACTCAGCAAGGCACCGCCAAAAGTCCACATGAACACAACTGTATGAAACCTTACTGAGTTGTTTGTACAGTCTGTTAATGTAAGTGCATGGTGGCACATTTTCAAACTTAATTGTCATGGATGGTCATTCCAGAAAAAGAGTTCTGGAATTGCTTTGAAGACTCTTGAATTGATGCATTGCTTCCAAGGGAAATACTCTTACGGTGACCATAGTGATGTTCAGCAACGAGGTATGTAGCATTTTTCCAGGATGAGTTCCTGAACTTAATTGTCAGACCCCATATATATGTCTGTACCCATTTTCTACAATACCCATCTGAAGCTGTCTGCACTTCACACATCCTTCTACCCTACCATGTCCTCTGTTTCTCTGTTCACATGGCCTGGATTTTCACTGTTAAGAGCTGAATATTTGTGCCCCCCCCCTTCAAAAGTCATATGTTGAACCCCCAACACCCAGTGTGATAATTTTGGGAGGTGGGGCATTTGGGAGGTAATTTAGGTCATGACCCTTCCTGAGTGGGTTTAGTGCCCTTATGAAAGAGATCCCAGAAAGCTCTCTAGACATCATTTTTCCCTGTGAGGACAGAATCATGCAGATTTAGAAGTCTGCAACCAGAAGAAGTTGTCCACAAAACCTGACCATGCTGGCACTCTTAACTTGAATTTCCAGCCTCCAGAATGATTCAAAATATATTTCCTTTGCTTGTAAGCCAATGAGTCCTTGGTAGTTTTCTGCAGCAGCTTGAATGGACTCAGGCTCCTACTTCAGAGATAGTAAACACTTTCAGAATTTACTGTCTACTTCAGAGACAGTAAACACTTGCCCTCAGTTTCTTCTCTCCATCTCCATGACAACATTATATGCATCCATCCCATTCTTAGGTTCACCTCTTTTCTTAGGTGCTTGCCAATTTGTGGAGTATTACAGTTAGGTCTTGTATTTCTCTTTTTTCAGTTCATACAGCATCTTTCTAAAATAGTTATGATTTGTTCCCTAAATGTGCCTCATTAGGGAAGATTATAAAGCAAAACGGACTTCAGTGAGGACAAGGCCAGTGATAAGACCTCTGTGTGCTGTGGGTGCAGGAAGGGGCTTTCAAGTCCTTTGTCACATGGTTGCCTTCTCTTCTCTTGCCTACCTTTTAGTGTCCCATTGCAGCTCTTCCCTGCTTGCCCTTTCCTGGAGTTACATGCTAACCACACGCATTTCCTCTCTACATTTTCTCCAAGGCTGATTGCATCCACTCCAATGACATCACTTTCATTTGTGAGTGTGAATTATACTTCTCCATCTTTGAACTTAACTTCTTTTCCTCTAAGGCCAGACCTCTTCTTCTGTGTGAGTTTCCCACAGACGTAGGGCCATCCACAAATCCCAAACTGCATTCACAATCTGACCCTCTGAGTTCCCTTTCCTTGGTAAATACTTTCTTGGGGGGAGCCTAGGGAAGCACCTCTTAACTCACTTGCCAGTGCCAGAACCCAGAGCCATTTGTGAATTCGACCTTTCCCATTCCCCTTCCTTTCAATCAATCAAGGAGTCTTGTGATTTGGGCCACTCTATGTCTCAATCTTCCACCTTGATCTCTGAGAACCATTCTGTCCACTGCTGTCACATATGACTCTTTATGAAGCAGAAATCTGATCATACCACTGTTCTCCTTAACTTCTCACAACACCTCTTTATTACTCTCACAAAAAGTATTAAATAGCATCTCTTTGGCTTAGCTCCCAGGTGTCCTCCTGATCTGTCCCTTGACTACCTGTTGTTTTTCCTCTCTGCATTTATCTCTCCTCATCACAATCACAATGACTTGCTCTGGGCTCTGTAGACCTGTAACATTATTGTGTACCATCTTTTGCTTCTAAGACTTTGTACTTGTAATCTCTCCTTTCTGGAACTATCTACCTTCTTCTCATCTAAATAACCTCCTCCTCATATTTTTAAAAATTCAACTCAGAAGCTTAAAATCTGTCTTAGGTATTCCCATATCTCATTCATAACTGTCTTAGAGCGTGTAATACATGCTACCATGGCTGCTGTCCCCAACTTTATTTAAGTTCACTCAGAAGCAGATCCTGACATAAGGAGTCAAGTGCAAATAGTTTATACTGAAACTCTGTCTGGGAAATTCTGATGGGGATGTGCAGAAATGAGTTAGAAGAGGAATGAAAACCAACAAAGAACATGTTCTCATGTGTGAAACTACTATTGGCAGCTGGAACACAAGTCTGCTGGGATTCTTTGGGAATCAGTGTCAAACATACACCTCAGAATTGTCCTAACTGAAGAGAGAGGGAGCTGGGTTATTTATACACCAGTACCTATCAGTCATGGTTAGGGGGCTTACACTAATAGAATGGAAGTGTTAGTGGGTAGAAAACAATTTGGGGGCACTTCCAGGCTGCTGTGTACACAAGTCTCTAGCAGAAAGATGACTATGTTCTGAGTTGAAAGTCAAACTGTTGTGCATGTGAATGCAGGACCCCAGAGCCCCACACAGAGCACCAACCCATAACAACAGCAGCCATCACAACCCATTACGTTATTATCTACTTGAGAACTTGGGCCAGATAACTCAATATTTAGTGTTAGAATGCTAACTTCCCCCAAGTAGAGCATGTAATAAAACTCAAGTAAAGATTTTCATCCAAAGTCTTAACCTTTTTCCACAAAATAACGGCCATCCATCCAGATGCCAAGTAAGACAGAGGATGTGATGGTAAGTTAGTAATATAAACAGGTGTATTAGATGCTCTATGCTAAATGTGCCCGTAAAATTTTGGATCAACTTAATCATGTGCAGGAAGTGGAGAGAGCAAACCAATAGGGTCTCAAGGCCATGGACTCCATGCCTGACTTTGCAGCAAAGTTGCTGCATGACTTCAAATGAGTACTGAATTTCTAGGCCTCAGCTGCTTTCTCTGTGGAATGGGATGGTAAGGAAACTTTATTATTGGTGTACTTGAAGGCCCATTCAGATTTCTAACTACCATGCCAAGCTTTAAAACAAGCTGAAAGCCAGACAGTTTCAAATGAATGTTCTTTAATTTCTTTCTCTCCAAATGAGTTCTGTAACAGTTTAGTATTTACTTTTTAAAAAAACCCTTACATTTTCTTTTTGATGACTAAAAGTAACTCATTGATATTCTAAACAGGATATTTGTTAAGCCTTTGTTTCACAATATGACCCTTTGCACATTAATAGTCAGAAAACTAAGACTTAAATAAATAGAAATTGCTGTTTGTCCCAAGGATTAAAGGAGAACAAGTTTGTTATTGTCAAATCGTTTTCACAAAGAATATTAGAAGGCCATGCATAGGTTTTATAATAGGACAGAGCAAATTCAATTTTCCAAGTTAAGGCCTCAGAAGAAAAAGAAATATTATTCATAAACAACATAAAATTTAAAGATACATATATTAATTTACAATTATGTTTATATTTCATAGTGTATAAAGTGTTTAAATAAAAGAGAATGTAAAGAGAATATATAAATACATGCATATATTCACATATACACAGTCAACAAGGTGGATATTTTGGGGGTTCAGGCATAGCATCATATATTTGCTTAATTTCAGTTTTCCAAATAATAATGATTATCTAGGGGACTCACCAAAAATTCTTGTTGATTATGGATCGATGTTATCTGACTTTAGGACCCCAAAATAGCCTTTCTACAATAACTTCACATACTTTTTATACTTCTAGCATATTGACTTGAAGAGCTCAAAAGTGAAAACCATAAAATTAGACTCAGGGACCAGATCAGAAATATTGCCATGTAAGTGCCAGATAGAAGATTTCCAGTTTCTTGATTTTCCTTTTGTGTAGTTCATAAGATTTCCATTTTCTTGATTTTCCTTTTGTGTAGTTTGTATACCAGTGATGTTAAATTTGTCCCCACACAAGAGCTAATCCTGCAAGGTCCACCTCCCCAAACTGTTCTCCAGTGTTTGTATCCTATAACTTCTATGTTTTCATTGCCTTGGGAAGCCCCAGCTGGAGGCTACACCTGTGTGTGGCTGCTCAATTAACGTGCAGGGTGGGTCATCAGAAGCTCGTATGTACTGGAACTCCTTTGGCAAAGCAGAGGGGTGAAGGAAGATTGGGAAAATTTAAAAAATGGCTGTGTGGCATAGATTTTTACATGGAACCCTAGAGTTCTGTTTAAGTCTTGAGAGAAAACAAATTTAGGCAGAAGTGTAAGGCAGTCTTTCACATGCTGCATTCTCTGTTGGGATGACCCCTTCCATTATACAAGGTGGCCATAAGGATCGTGCACAATTTAAAATAGACAATTACTTTATTATTGGACACTATTTTTTATCTCCCCTCTCTTGAGCAAACTTACATATCATTCTGGCTTAAACTTTTTGGATCAGTCCATAGAGGAAGCATTCCCTACATCTCTCCCATTTTCTGGCCAAAGGAAGTCTTTCTGTTATGCACTCTGTAAGTTCTTATATTCTTCATGACACTCACCACGTTAATAATTGACTATTATGGTCTTTTTTGCTTTAAGATGGCAGCAATCATGCTTACCTTATTCACTGCCATATCTTCAAGATACAACATGGTACAAAATTACGTTGAATTATGTTGAAAAAAATGAGTGGTCCTATCTCTTGGTTAAAGAAGAAAGCCTATTAGGTAAATAGTCAAGGAATCTTTGAACGTTTCAAAAATAAATTTTAAGTAGGCCATTTAAATTTTGAATATTTTTTAGATTAGAAAGCAAGGAAACTCTAAACAAAGAACATAAAACATAAATATTATTATATGACATTTTCACTGGCAGAATTTTTAAAGTGTGATCATACCATGTGTTGGAGAAATAAAAAATCAAGAGGATTTCATGCACATTGCTCATGCAGACATATGAGAGAACAAGTTGGCATTATCTCTTGTGGCTCAGTCGTTTGACTTACAGGTAGGTGCAAGAGAAATATTAATACTTTCACATTTTCCATGTACATGTATAAGAATGTCCATTAGAAGTACTGCTCATAAAAATAAAAGACTACAAATAAAAATATGTACTAACAAGAGAAAGAATAACTAAATAAATCGTGGTATATTTAAATAATGAAGTATCCAACAGTAGCAGAACAAACTCAGCTACATATAAAAACATAGATGCATCTATCTTAATAAGGGTATATGAGTACTAAGCCAAAAAACGTCCTAGAAGACAACATGCAAAAACCCTTTATTGCTAAAGACAGCTGCTGCAAGAATAAGGGAAAGGGGTAAAGGGAGGAGAGGGAGAGAGGAGGCAGGAGGAGGGAGGGGAATTGGTGGGATTGCACCTGCGGCGCATTTTACAAGGGTGTATGTGAAATTTGGTAGATGTGGAATGTAGATGTCTTGGCACAATTAACTGGGAGAATGTCAGGAAGGCTGTGTTGACCAGTGGGATGAAAATGTGTCAAATGGTCTATGAAACTAGTGTATGATGCCCCATGATCATATCAATGTACACAGCTACGATTTAATAAAAAAAAAAAAAAACCTTTATTGTAATTAAAGTTGAGAACCAAAAGTAAACAGCATACATCTGAGGCACAGCTGAGTACATAAAAATATAATTTTAGAAAACAACAAAGAAGATAAGCACAACATTCAGGATAGTCTTTATCTCAGATAGTGGAGTGAGAATGTCAGAGGGATGGGACGTATTCTGATTCTTAGGTCAGATGATGTATTTACAGGTTTTCATTATAATACCACTACAACTTGATAAGTATGTGAGTGTATGAATAGATGAGTAAATGACCAATTAATGAACAAAGAAGTCAATAATCACATAAATAAGTAAATTAAAAATTAATATATAAGGAACATGCTTACATGAATTATTGCGATCTGCAATGAACCAAAGTTTGTGATTAACATGAGTTTGTGCACTTGAGATTCATTAAAAATACATTAGAATATATTATGAGCAGTGAGGACATTTTTTTTTTTAGTTGAATTGCCAAGATTTGATTATTTTTTGTATAAAGACCCAGATCAAATACCATTCTGGTACCAAATCACCATCTTCAAAACCAGCACAGAGATTTTTAAAACATGGTCTTGGTCTGTATACTTTTGTTTCATTTCTCATTTATTCATTCACTCATTTAATTTTATTCTACAAATATTTAGTGAGCCCTCTACTATCCACTAGCAACTATATTCAGTAAATAGCAAATACGTTTGTAAACTTAATCCCTAAGTCATGAATTAAGGCTCAATCCTAGAATAGGAACAAACCACTAATTATGATTGTGATAAATGCTTCAAAGGTAGACTACAATGCTGTAGAATTCTACTGTGGGAGAACTGTGAATGTTTCAAAAGTGGGAGATCAAAGATGAACGCTTAAGCCTTTTCTGGGGGATCCTCTCCGATGAAGAGGAATAGAACGGAGACCACAGGATGCCTAAAAAGGGTAGATGAGAAGGAAACTATCATTCCAGGTAAATAGAATACCTAGAAATGAGAGAATGACCCATTACAGGACACATTAATACAATAAATCTGGGATGGCTGGAGACAGAGTGAATAGCAAGGAATGCAATGGGTTGAAGGCTTACCAATAAAGGCCTTGGAAGTTTTGTTATACTTCATAAAATTTGAACCATACCCTAGGAGAAGTGTAATTCCATTTTTTTTTACAGCAGAAATATAGTAATAATGGACTTCTGTTGCTAAAGATCACATTTTCTACTGAGTGTAGAAAGAATTGGAGGAGAGACAGGAATTGAGGCAGGGAGATCCATTAGAAAGTTATTGCATGATGCACAGAATGGATGACAGACACTTTGGTTCAAGTACAATGTGTTTGTGATGGAAAAAGAAACCCCATTTACATATATGTATTTATATATATGTGAATATATATATTTATATATATGTTATAATAAATTTATAAAATTTTGTAAATATGAAAGACACATTTTCAATAAACATTTAAAATCCGTCTCCTATCTGACCCTCTACCTCTTTGTACTGGATTTTAGATGATGTTTTTCAGATTTTTTTTCCATTTATTAATTCACTCTTCAGCTGTAATATTTAATGCCTTTATTGATTTTTTTTATTTCAGTGACTATATTTTTTATTTTCAAAATTTCTTGCTTTTCTAGCTGGGATTGTTTTCAGTAGTTCAATTTTTCTATTCTGCTTCAATCCTACTTTTTATTTCTTTAAAAATACATGTTTAAATTTTGTATCTGAGAATTTCAGTATCAGAAGTCTCTGGGAAGTTTAATGTTGCTTGTTGATTATTCTGACTCGCATCCTCTGCGTTAATTTAGGGATATGAATGCTCACTCACCTGATAGGCTTTGCCTTTAGAAATTCTGCAAGGCTTCTACTGCAGTGCCCTGCTTCAGAGAAAATCTGTGTTTGCCTCTGCCCGGCATTCTGGGATTCTACTAACGTCAAAGGATTTCAAATTCATTATTTTTAGCTTGCAGTTTGTCAGATCATATACACAGTACCAATAACAATTTCAAATACACTGGAGGGACAACTTGAATTTTACAGATTTTCCAAGAGACTTTCGTTTGTACCTGAGCCTGGGCTAAACATGTTCATTTCCTTTGTATCTGCCTTTGCTTTCAGAAAGACTTTCCTTGTCTGGTCCACATTTTCACTTAACTCACAGCCCTTTAAGAGGCCTTTGGCTCCTAATTCTACACACTCCCCTTGAGTGAGCCCAGGGTCATAAAGCACAAGTCTTCAGGTTGTCAAAGATTCATGCATGCAGTCAAGGTCATGATGGCTTCACTCCCCGTCCTAGTTCCTCGTTACCAGCTTCCTTTATATCCTCTTTACTTTTTACTTATAAGCTCAGCTATATACAGAGAGGGCAAACATGTATACACATTTTAAGAAAGAAAAATAACTGTATTAAAATTGTAATACTCAAGTCCTGTTCAACTTCTGCAATTATAGGACTTGTATTCATCTTTTGTTATTGGTATATATTATCACAATTTTAATGCAATTTTTTCCTTTTCTAAAATGTATATACATATTTTTGGCACCATCTGTCTTTTCCAAGATAATTATTATGTTACAATTAAATACTCCTGGATATTTTAGGGCAGGAAAGTTTTTCCGATCTGTAGTTAATCACGCGTTCAAATAGGTAAGTCCTTTGTGATTAATTGGACATGGAGAATATCCTCATAGTCATGCTCCCACAGCTTCACTTATGTTACTGACTACTGAATTTATTTTTCTTCTTTCCTAAGCTGTTGACTATTGTCTCTATTTCCACATCCATCATAGTCCCCTCAAACTCGGTATACTTAAAATAGGATGCCTCATCTTCCTTTCTTCCCACTTTTCCTCCTATATCTGTTTCTGCCTAAATCTCAAGTCTCATTCTCATACGTAGGTCCTTTAAAATAAGCTCAAATTCTACCAAAGGCTTTGAAGTTCTCTGGATTGAGACGCTATGTATTGCCAAAAATCTATGCCCCATTATCCAGTGGGAATTAGAATTAAGCCCTATTCCTAGTTTTAGAATCAGTAGGTCATTGCTAAATGAAGAGACATTAGGACACTCCTACCTTGTGAGCTAGGTCAAAGCAGTGAGTTATCTTTTCTTTTCATATTCTTTTACCTGAACAAGGGATGCTGAGTTGACTGAAGGAGCACCAACAATATGAGGAATTATAACAATGTCACCTTCCAGGAGCAATGTCAAGGTCAAGTCACAAGGCGGAAAAGCAGATTCAGGGTAGCAGGTAGGGATGAGGTTGGCATCATCAGCTTTATCAGTACCTGAATATCTGCCAAAGAAATCACATGAGATACTTGGGACTCAGCCTGAAGAACAGCGAGTCAGAAGGGTTGTATATTTAGAAATGTTGTTGAATGGAAAACTCAGAGTCACAGACCATATTTATGGCCATCACAGATGTTCATTTTTCAGGCTGGAGTGGTAAGAGTCACCCAAATATCACTGAACTACACCTCAAGCAGAAAATTGTAATATAAATAAATATTATAATTAAGTGCTAGAAGTAGAGAATATTCTCATATTTCTACTCCCACTGCTTTACTTATGCTGCTTATTTGTAATAAATATTACAAATTGTAATAAATATTACAGTTAAGAAGAATACAAACAAGTGCTATCAGAATTTGGAGGTTTACATGTGTATTCTAGTTTCTGAGAGTAGAAAACACAGGCAAGAAGTAAATTTGTTTTTACAAATTAGGGCCCAATTTCAAGGAGCTTTCTCTGAATGACAACTGCCCTCCACTTACCAAGGCCACTACCTAGGCTGAGAAAGCTTCTGTCACCCTGTACCTATGTCATTTTAAATATAGAATCTGCTCAGGCAACATGGTACAGGAAAAGACACCCGTGGAGGTATAGACCAGCTCTTTTGTACTTTTCCCTAAAGTGTCATGTTGTATCTGACCACAGCCATTGGCCAAACCCCGTCTCATGACTTGACTCACTTTTATAGTGGCTGAGAATTAGAATGAGAGAAGATCAAAACATAAGAGAACAGATGAAGTGTCTACCAAAAACAAGTACATGATAGCCAAGAAACAATAAGATCTGGTTCTGATTTGTAGTTTGGAGAAGAAAAATGTCTGACATTGATTACTTTGAAAAGGAATAATGAGAAGAAAATGTCTTAAGGAAGGTGGTGATCTTAGAATTTCAATTCTATAATGAGGATAGGTACTGTTACTGAAAGCGTAAATATACTTTGGTAAAGCACATTTTTAGAATCAGCCTATTAGAATATGGGTTTAAAAAATGTATTCTTGGGTAGTTACTAATCAACATACATAAAGTGTCAGTTAAGCCAAATGAGTAAGTCCTAGAGATCTGTGTAACAGTGTATGTTATCATGTTAACAGTGTATGTATCAACAACATTGATGATATGTTTAAAATTTTGTTGAGAAGATAGATTTTATGTTAAAATGTCTTTGCCACAAAAAAGTTAAAAATTTAAAGGATGTAGGGTAAAATGATGTCAATCATTATTCTTTGAAAGGTAGAATTTATTTTCTTCTTTTTTGTTCCTTTATATTTTCAAATTTTTGATAAGGTACATGTATTATATTCATATAATACATTCCTACCTGTGATACCACAAGGCACATGTATTTCTGTGATATGCAGGTATGCTTTTACAAAGTTAAAAAATATATAAATTTAACCCTTAAATAACATGTGAATTACAGGTGTTGACCCCCTTCAGCCAAAAATCTGGAGGAATTAAGATTAGGATATCAAAATTATGTTAGCATTCTTATGTTAATGGCAGCATGAGAAACAAAAATGAAGATAGAGAAACAGCCCAAATGTCCACTAACAGATGAATGGATGAAGAAAATGTTGTACGTGTATGTATACACAGCCCCCCACATACAACCACAATGGAACATTATTCGGCCATAAAAGAGGAGAAAATTTATCATATGCAACAATATGGATTAGACTTGATACCATTATACTAAGTGAAAAAAACCAAACACGTGTTTCTACTTATAAGAGGTATCTAAAATAATCAAATTCATAGAATCAGAGAATGGAATGGTGGTTGTCAGGGACTGGGGGCAGATGGAAATAGGGAGTCACTAATTGACAGCCATTAAGTTTAGTCAAACAAGTTGACTAATCACTAGAAAATCTGCTGTATAACATTGTCCTGAAAGATGACAAAAAATGAGTTAGTGCACCCAAGAATCTGGTGAGAGTAGAGCTCATGTTAAGTGCTCTTTCCCCAAAACGTGAACTAAAATGACAATAAACATAGATCTAAAGGTATTAGGTTTCCTATGAAATATTAATTGTCCCGACCCGCGGGACAACAACAGGGAGCCGAAGAGATCACCTAGAGAAATGAGATCGGACAAGGGGCGCGAGAAATGGAGGCAGGACAACAGTCTGATCGAGCCTCAAATTTTATTGGTACAGCAGCGGCTTATA
>CAUYPK010082191.1:0-30843 GCA_963574355.1 Loris lydekkerianus
TGACTGAGCATGTTATATTATGTGTTTAATATATTATTGTTAAAATTATATGCTTTTGTGTGAGTGTTTGTCTGTTTTGGCAGGTCACTGCGTGGTGTGGCTCTCTGACTCTCACAGTTTAAAAGTTTGGCTCTTTGTGTCGAACTTGTTCGCCACCCCTGTTCTACATCTTGGATTGTTGTGTAATTTCTGCCAAAAAGTCTCTAATGAGGATTCCATAACTCTTCTTAGTTTGTTTCACTGTTTAACAGTTGTGAAATTGTTAATCTTTTTTACTAACCTCTGGTGAAAAGTGCGTAGTTTTGTAGGAGTATGGGGTAGAGTCAGATGACCTAGGATGTTCCATCATTTCTATTATCTGCCTATCTGTTCAACCATAAAACAAGTTTATTGAATGCCTTCTTTATTATGGGTACTGAGATATTATTACTGGGATTTGTGATAACTTTCGTTAATTGAGTACTGTCACTGTCTTGTGTTTTTCATAGGTTCGTATTTAATCCTCTCAACAACTCTGTGAGTGCAGTAGGTACTATTTCTCGTAACTCTTTGGGAAACTAAAGGCCTGCATAGTTAGGTATCATGCTCGTTACCTCATAAATAGTAAAGAAAAGCAAACCTTCCACAGACATTATTAATGTTACATCTGATGGATCCTTCATAATATTCTTGTTTCTCTTGTTATTAGAAACACACTTTAATTATAGCCTTATAGATAATGATGCAGCCAGAAAGCCAAGAGCTACACTTGTTTGTTCTGGGCCCTTATCTCCTATATTCTGATCATTTGTCAGTATTACCTATTTTAACCACTGCACTATATTTTGAATTTTTCTGCTTTTCTCTATTCCATTATCATCACTCTAGTTCAGCCTGTCTTTACCTTTTACTGGGATTCCTGTGTAGTACTGTCTTAACTTCTTGTTATCACTCTTTGCCTTCTACAGTCTAATCTCTCAGAAGTCTGTAAAAATTATAGACAGTAATTTCCTTTCCTCTTTTTTAGTAGGTTCTCTTTGTAATTCTGATAGAAGAGATACTTTTCACTGTGGCCTTCACATCCCTGCATGGTCTCGTCCCCGTCTACCTTTCCAGCTTCATCTCTTTCTACCATTTTTGTCTACCTGGCTTCCTTTCTGTTGCTAGAGTACGCCAATTTTTTTCTCTGTTTCTGAGCCTTGGCATTCAAGGTTTCCTGTGTCTTGATTGTCCCTGCTCACCTTTTTGCCTAGCTGGCTATTACTATTTAGTTTTTGGTTTTGTATTTTTCTGAGGACTTTTTTTGGTAACTTCCTATAGGAGAAGTCTCCTTTGTTAATGTAAATGTAAATGTACGTGGCATTTTGTTTATTTCCCTTGTAAGGCATATAACCAGAAATTATGTTATTAACTTGTTATCTGTGCTCACCCACAGTAAGTAAGCTGTGAAAGAATTGGGCACTTGTGTTCATATAGTAGCTGGAAAATGCCCAGTATACCATACGTACTGTGTTAATCATTGCCTTGATTAATATCTTTTGTACATGAACCTTTTCCTGTGTTATTTGACAGCTCAGGTGATGATGTGAGCAGTGGGCAAGCAGCCGGAGGTACAGAGGAAGACAGGCTCGCTGGCTGCTGCTTATCTCCTGCTGTGTGGCCCAGGTCCTAACAGGCCATGGACCAGTACCAGTCCACGGCCCAGGGGTTGGGGACCGTAGATAGTGAAGATTAACTTGGCAAACATACTTATGTCCTGTATAGTTTATAATTCAGTGTTGAGTAAATTAGCTATGTTTTTCCCTTGGGAAATAGTCATGAGATATTCTAGCCTGAGGTGCTGAAAGCACGCAGTGAATTATTGTGGTGGACAGTGTAGTTTAACAGATTCATTCTTTGTGACGTAGCTGCAGTCGAAGTAGAGTTTTACTATTAAAATAAGGTATGAAAAGACAATTGAAGGTTAATTTAAAAAAATAAAAAATTTCTACTACATTTGTTAATCTATTTGAAGGAGGCTTCATACTGTATCAGTGTTCTTTTTTTTTTTTTTTTTTTTGCAGTTTTGGCCAGGGCTGGGCTTGAACCTGCCTCCCCCAGTATATGGGGCCGGCACCCTACTTCTTGAGCCACAGGCACTGCCCCAGTGTTCCTTTCGGAATTGATGGAATAAAGTATGTATGGTTTTGGAGTGTGTTGTACTGAGTGACTTGTATAAATCTGCAAGGTTGTGTGTTTTGATATGATACTGATAACTTATTTTCATATTATATGGCTATCACATTGATCCTCAGCATTTATCTTAGTTTCTGAAATGTTACGTTAGCACATCAAATTGTCATCTGGGTTAATATGTGGCAAAGAGATGAGCCTCTTGGTAAACCAAGAAAGTTACCTCAAGTGGGACTGAAATAATGGAATTAGATATCTGAGTTCCTTAGACTTCTCTGGAAGAGACTGTGTTGGCCCTAGAATTCTCTCAAATGCAAGTAGTGCTTGAATTACTGCTTCTTATCTTTGTAAAAAACTGATTCCTACAAATAGTCTCGAGCCCCTCCTGTGTGGGAAACACTGTGCCAGCTCATGAAGGTGAAGAAAATAAAGGAAATAAATGCACTCTTCAGTAAAATGGGCTTATGCCATCTTAGTCAAGGGTGAACAATATACCTACTTAAAAAGGTTGTTGTGAGCAGTAAAAACGATCAATATAGGAAAAATGTTTATCAAGCTTACTGCATAGTGTCTTTTAGAAAGCATTTACTATAATTATTTTGAAATTCTACAGTTCCTTTCTATGATGAAGCAGTGTTCTAAATGGTTATTTAATTCTTAAAGCTGTTTGTAATGAAGGATTAAAAAGGAGTAAGAATGGAGCTGGAGTGTGATTTATTGCTACAATAGCACCTGCTTTGGGAAATTCAAATATAAAGAAAGCTAACAGGCAACGATTTTGCTTAGATAGTGTAATGTACAAGTTATTTTAAGAAGGGGCTCTTTGTTACCTTTCAGTGCTCATCTGTTAGTTGATTACAGTGGAAACATCTGTTTATTTAGCCCCATTGGGGGATTAAGTATCCCATGTGAATGAAGAGGCACATTAAGTGAGAACTAACTGTATGTCAGGCACTGTTCTGAATTCACCTTACATAAAATAATTCATTCAGTTCTCACAAGCATATGGGGTAGATCCCCATTTAACAGGCAAGCTTACTGCATAGTGTCTCTTAGAAAGCATTTACTATAATTATTTTGAAACTATAATTTTTTTATGTTTTGGTATCTGCTACGGCAGGAAGATGAGTATCAAGCCATGAGTTGTCATAAATATTGGTAGTAGGAAGGATCCTCCTTTGAATAAAGCATATAGAGTTTTAGTGTATGATGTTTGTGATGTAGTTTTCATTTCTGAGTCTTTATTTTTTCAGGTTTATGTTTTCCGTAGGTGAAGTCATAGGTGACTTTCAGATAAACTTTTTACTGTGATTGTCAGACTAAGGAATTTTTAAGAGTAGTAAAACTTAAACTAGGGCGTTCAGTACTATTTGCATTATTAGAATGAAGCTAAATTTACAACCTCAGATTATAGGGTATGTATGTACACATAAATATATAATGTTGATTTATCCTAAGTACTGAGAAATTGCATGATTTATTGAAAATTACATATAAACTTTGCTTCAAATAGGATTTTTAGATACTAGGTTTTCTGGACACTGATCATCATGGGCCAGTTCCTCTTATTTGGCAAATACAGAAGTTGAAAGTATGGGAGTTGATGATTTGTGGTTAAGTGGAAAAGAAAAGAACTATGACAGGGGGAACATTCGCTTTCCTTTCCCAGCTGTTATAAACCCAAATCAGTTAGAAGAGTGGAAGGAGAAAATAGGATAGCAAATGAAATTTTCCTGCTTAAAGCTTTTTCTGTTTAATAGCATAGTCACATAATTGAAATGACTAATTGAATTTATGGCTAATACATGATTTCACCATGTACTTAATATTTATGGACATTTTTCTAGGTACTGGAGTAATAAGCAAAATGAAACAATGAGGCTAGGCACTGTGGCTCACATATATAATCCTAGCACTTTGAGAGGCTAAGTTGGGAGGATTTCTTGAGGTCAGAAGTTTGAGACCAGTCTGGTCAATAGACCAGGTCTCTACAAAAAATAAAAAAATTAGCTGGGCATGGTGGCACATGCCTGTAGTCCCAGCTACTTAGGAAGCAGAGGCTGGAGGATTGCTTGAGTGTGGGAGTTTGAGGTTATAGTGAGCTGTGATGATGCCACTGCACTCTAGTCTGGACAACAGAGTGAGACTCTGTATCAAAATAAACCAGGCCAGGCACGATGGGTCATGCCTATAATCCTAGCACTTTGGGAGGCTGAGGTAGGAGGATTGCTTGGAGTCAGGGGTTTAAGGCTCTCTTTCCCTCTCCGCCCAAGCAAAATGAGACCTCCATCTCTACTAAAAATAGAAAAATTAGCCATGTTGGGTGGCACGGGCCTGTAGTCCCAGCCACTTGGGAGGCTGAGGCAAGAGGACTGCTTGAGCACAGGAGTTTGAGGATGTTGTGAGCTAGGCTGAGGCCATGGCATGCTAGCCAGGACGACAGAGCCAGATTCTGTCTCCAACACAATAACGACAACAAAAAAATTTAGCTTATGTTTAAGTTGAGGTAACATGGTAAACAAATAACCACATACCAGGAGATAAGTGCTGTGGAGGAAAATTAAATAGGTGAGGGGCTAGAGAATGACAAGGAAAAGTATATGTGTGTCTGATATTTTATTACTATATATGGTAATCAATTATCACAGAAGACATTTGAGAAGAGGGAAGGGAGGGACAGAGTGATTTGGGTACCCTTTTAGGTAGAGGGAACAGTATGCACATGGGCCTTTATGTATGGTATTGTTGGATTTTGGGGAAAATTCTAGGAGACCACAGGGCTAGTGTGGAGTGAGCTGTGGAAAGAGCAGTAGACTAGATCAGAGAGGTGGTCTAGACCAGATGTACAGGTCCACGAGGTGTGAGGACACCGTCATGTATGCGGAGACGGGGAGCCACTGCATGGTTTTTGAGAAGAGGTATAATATGATACGATTGATGTTTTAAAAGGACCACTTCAGCAGTTTCATTGAGATTAGACTGTAGAAGAGGTTTTTGTTCAGTAGGGAGTGTGGTGAGCTCCCGTGTCAGTGGTGGAGGTGATGAGAGGTGTTACAGGTGTGCTATCTGCAGGTACTAAATATGTGAAAGCCTTTGTGTTCTTCTGGCCTGAGAAGCAAGTTCACTGTAATAGAAAATTTGTTTGACATAAAGACATAAAATTTTATGGTTTATATAGAGCTAAGCATCGGAACAAACTTACTGTAGTTGTACAGGTGCTGAGTATTAAAGATAGCACGAGCACCAAACCACATAGCCTCTTTTGCCTTTCATCTTGGCCCCATCCCTTTAAAGTGTAGGGTTTGAGTCTCTCTCTTTTTTGGTTGCTACTACTTTCATTTCTCTTAACTTTGCTTTTTTAATCCTCAGCCTTCCTTTTATTGGCTAATGTAATTACACATAAATACCTGATCTGTTTTATTTATCTATACGTCAGCCAGTTTTCTCCTCTTTAGTTTTTCAGATTTTGGCCTTTCTTTTGTTATTTTATACATTGCCTTAAATTCTACGAAACATGTATCATTGTTTGTTATCTAACTTTAGTTATTTTGCATGATTACATAACTAGTTATTTTGTTGTGAAAGACAGCAGGAATCGCGAATTATTAGCAGTGTCCAGCAGATAACTGTACTTACTAAATGCTTTATTTCTTTTGATTTATTCACTTTGTATTAGTTTTTCTCTATTTCTTTACTTATCTATTGAAAATGGCATTCGTTGTATCATGTTCACATGCATTTAAAAACTTATGCATGTGAACTCCAATTGTTACAGTCTGTGGCAAGTATACACTGTGGCAATCACTCCAATATGAATTACTCTTTTGGTTCTGCCATTCATTAAATTGGTCAAGTATGTATGTATTCTAGACTTCTGTTCCCTGTCTATAAAATAGGAAACATGATACCTGTCTTTCAAGATTAAAAAGGAAGGCTCAGGAAAATTAAATGAAAGTGCATATAAAATGCCTGCCGTGATGTCTGGTCGGCAGTAGTGATACCCAAAATGGTTATCATCTCTGTTTCCCTGGTAAGCCATTAGGTTAATTTTTTTTGAAGAGTTAACAGAAGAACAGTATACAGAAATACTTGATTGGATTTTAGTTGTTGTTCCCTTTGCCTTCTCTCTGTCTTTTTTTCTTTTTTTAATGTCCTGGTCTCTTTGGAAAGAATTACAGCGATGCAAATGTAGCCTTGCCTGGACCCGTGATAAGCATAAGGCATCAAGTAGTGAAGCCCACTGGGAGCTGCTTGTGAGAAGAGCAGAAGCTCATTTTGGTTTTAATAAATGAAACTGGGAAGAACAAAGTAGTTTCTACTTGGGTTGAGATTTGTTTATTTTGCTAATCTAAAATCAGAGCATGCTGTTACAGAATTACAGACTTCAAGTTGAAAGATATGTACAAAGCTTAATGTTCAAACTTTCTATTAATTACAGGAATTCCTGTGGTGCACCCTTTATACATTTTCATTCATTAGCTCCTCAAATACTTTGGATGATTGATAACTTATTGGTTCTGAATGATCTTTTCCATTATAGGCTTGGTTTGTAAAAAGCTCTTTGTTACAGTGAGCTAAAATCTTTTAGTACTTTTCTATGGGTTCTAGATTCCTTGAAGCAAAAAGAATGGCTGCTTTTTCTCCTGATATTTTGAAAGGCTCTTATTAATCAGGTTCACCACAGAATTAGAACCAGCAGAATGAATACATAATCCTTATTAAAATAATATAATTTTAGATAGCATGCATGTGAAATTATTAATGTTATGAAGAATTTAATTATGATTTTTGGCCAGGCGTGGTAGCTCATGCCTGTAATCCTAGTGCTCTGGGAGGCCAAGGTGGGTGGATTCAGGAGTTCAAGACCCTCCTGAGTAAGAGTGAGACACCATCTCTACTAAAAAATAGAAAACAAGCCGGGATCGTGGTGCACATCTGTAGTGCCAGCTACTCAGGAGGCTGAGGCAAGAGGACTGTTTGAGCCCAAGAGTTTGAAGTTGCTGTGTGCTGTGATGATGCCAGGGCACTCTACTCAGGGTGACTAAACAAGACTCTGTCTCAAAAGAAAAAAAAAGAATAAAAAAATTTAATTGCATTTTAAATACTTAAAATAAGTTAGTTGTTTGGTACACATGTATCTATGTAGATATAGATAGATATAAAGAGATTTTTTTTTTTTAAAGGCTTTGGCTCAGGTGATTATAAGAGTTGGCAAATTCAAAGTCTATAGGACAGGCTAGAAGGCAGGAAACTCTTGGGCAGGTGATGATGTTATGGTCTTGAAACAGTTATTTTTGTTTCACAGGGAAGGCCTGTTTGGATCAGGCCTATCTACATTTCTAAGAATAATTTCCTTTGCTTGAAGTCAACTCATAGTAGATGTTAACTGTGTCTACAAAGTACTGTCACAGTAATATTCAGATTAGTCTTTGATTATATAATTGTATACTATATCTAGACAAGTTGACACATAAAAGGCAGCCATCACAACAGTCCACCCTTGTCAACTTGGCACCCATACACATCTCCTTAAACCATACTTAATCTGTAAGTAAAGACAGTAACAAAGTCATGCTTCTGCCTAAGATAATTTATTCTGTGAACAACTAAAAACACGCCAACCCTTTGCATTCTAGTGGAAGATGTGAAATCTTTGGGTAACATTCCTTCTCAACAATTTGTAAGTTAAGTACTATGATGTAAATTAACTATTATTAATGTATCTTATGTTAGGTGATAAAGGGATGAAAGAGTCAAGAAAACAGGTATTAGCTTAATATTTAAATACATAAATCTATTCATTACAAAATAAGGAAGACTTAATAATTCTAATCCTCTTTTCTATAGCTGATCCCATGATCATAGCTAGTATTTATCACTACCTTCTTCCACCCTGCATTCTGTATTCCTTTTGTCCTTGGCAAGTACCTGAGCTGGTTGGGGTTCTTTGCCTAGTGGGGTGACCCAAAACTTTGCGCCTGAGGGGTCTGGGAATGTGGTAGTACTTCCTAAATTAAGTTGTTGCTGTTTTCCATTGACTTTAATTGTGGAGCATGGTAATAATACAAGATGTTATAAGGGATTTCCTGTATTCCAGACCTACTCTTCCTTACTTCCATGTATGGAGCAGTTAGGGTCAGCAATCCTGGTCAGTATAGCAACTCCTGTCTATGCCTGTTGATTCAGGAGCATGAAGAGTTCAAAGTGGCCAGGAGGCAGTCTTAATGTTGGTTCGGTGGAATTGTTCTGTCTCTTGGGTGACAACATTTCCTGCTTTTGTAACTAAGACCATTAGACCAGCAGAGCAAAAGATTGTAGGAATAGAAAGCAAAAATTTTGCTGGTGGATCACTAGGGTAATAGTGGTGCTGCTCCTGTTTCTTCCTCTTGCTTCCTGGATCCATGAATCCAGGCTGCGGGGGAAATAGTACCATATATTGCTTGCTGATTTAGAGCATACACAGCCTTATGGATAATATTGCTTCATACCTGCCAAGTATTGCCACCTAGCTGACACTGTAACTGAGTCTTCAAAAGTCTAACCATCATTCTGTGATGGGAAGACCAGTAAATTCCATGAGTGTGGATTCATTGGCTCACTTCATGTGCTGTGAAGTGAATTCCTTGATCAGAAGCAATGTGTGAAACACCTTGATGGTGGATAAAGTACCGTATATACTCGAGGATAAGCCGAGTTTTTTTGGCACAAAATTTGTGCCGAGTTTGGGTTTGTGCCGAAAATTTGTTCTGAAAAAACTCAGCTTATACTCGAGTATATTCGGTATTCTGTAAGTTCATGGATGGTGGGTTTGAGAGATTGCATTTAGAGACCACAAATCCATATCTAGAGTATCTGTTTTCATAAGAACAAAACGCTGCCCCTTTTGTGATGGAAGCAATCTAGTGTGATTAACCTGCCACCAGTTAGCTGGCTCCTAACACACCTTGGGGAGTGTTGCCATGTGGGAGACTCAGGGTTGGTCTTAGCTGCTGGCAGATTAGGTACTCATTAGTGGCTGTAGCCAGATCTGCTGTGGTGGGCAGAAATTCATATTTCTGAGCCCATGCATAACCTTCCTCCCAGGCCATCGTGCAAGGATAGAAGTGGCTGGGGAAAGAAGCTGGCTGGTATCCACAGAGCAAATTATCTTAGCCATTTAATTTTTAAAATCTTCCTCTGCTGAGGTCACCCTGTGGTGAGCATTCACATGGGACACAGATATCTTCACCTTTTTTCTCAAAGAGTTCTGTCTACATAGCTCTTTAACGGACCTTGTCACCGCTTTCCCAATTATGTCCAAGTTCTTGACCATCTAGCTAAATCATAGGCCACATCCTGTGAATTGGTATACAGATTGGCATGTCTGACCATTTCTTGTTCTAAGCAAAATAAACAGCAAAGTGCAGTGCTCAAAGTTCTGTCTTTTAGGAGAATTTCCCTTTGTCACTGCCCTTAAGATTGCCCCAAAAGGCCATCTGCTGCACCTGTTCACCTCAGAGTGGTGTATGCATGTTGTTTAGAGTCATCTGTAAACCTGGCCCAGTGTTTCTTCTCTGAATGAGAGAAGGTACAGTAATGGAGCAGGGATGGGGACCATGGCATTTGGGCCACTTCTTTATAGAACTTACTTGTACCTTCAGGGCCTGTTTGATGTTGCTCTTGCTTATACGACTTATATTTTGATAACAGAGTGCGTGTCCATTTTATGAATTTGTAGGTCAGATAACACCCAGTTCATGATGACAGCTCAGGTCTCATGGTAGTCCACTGTTAAGCAGTTAGTCCAATAGTTCTCAACCTTCCTACTGCTGTGACCCTTTAATACAGTTCCTCATGTTGTGGTGACCCCCAACTATAAAATTATTTTTGTTGTTACTTCATAACTGTAATTTTGCTACTGTTATGAATGGTAATATAAATATCTGATATGCAGGATATATTTAGGTGACCTAAAGGTGTCGCGACCCATAGGTTGAGAACCACTGAGTTGGTCTCAGATGAGGCTCAGTAGCGAGCTAAAATCTTTTTCTCAAAAGTGGGGTCATTTTCCACAGAAGGGTTTTGTTCTGAAATCCCAAGGGTCTACACTCTGGTTTACCTGTATGAGCCAGCCAGAGGCTCTACCCAGCATCTTTCTCTGCCTGTGACACTTAAAGCACATGTGTCCCAAGTATCAGAGCAACTTGCACGGCAGCTTGGCCTGTTGCACAGCCTTTTCTTTTTCTGGATTACATTCATAACTAATAGTTTTTGAGTTCAGTTGGTGTGAGAGATGAATTTTATGTGTCAACTTGGCTAGTTTCTTGTGCCCCCCCCCCCCCTTCCCTTTTTTGCAGTTTTTGGCTAGGGCCGGGTCTGAACCTGCCACTTCCATTATATGGGGCCGGTGCCCTGCTCCTTTGAGTCACAGGTGCTGCCCTTGTGCCCGTTTTTTTGTCAAACACTGGTCTAGAAGTGTTCTGCCTGTGGCTTGCAGGCTGCATGCTGACTCAGGACTTTTGTTGCTTATCTGTGGTGTTGTCTATCATGAAAAGTATGCACTGATTTTTTTTGCTCATCAGCTTCCCTTAGTATTTGTGTATTTACTGTGTGGCCCAAGATAACTCTTATTCTTACAATGTGGGACAGAGAAAAAATAAATGTTGGACATTCCTGGTCTAGGTGTTGCCATGAAAATAATTTGTAGCTGTGATTGATTTCTACAATCAGTTGGCTCTAAGTAAAGGAAATTACTGTTAATAACATGGGTGGGCATTATCCAATTAGTTGACATCCTTAAGAGCAAACAGATGCCCCAGAAAAGAAGAAATTTTGCCTCAAAACTGTAATGTAGAAATCTTGCATGAGTTTGTACCATTTGGCCTGCTTTTATTAGATTTTTAACTCAAGATTGTAATGTTAACTCTTGGCTGAGTTTTTAGCAGCTGACCTGCACTGCAGATTTCAGAATTGTAACTCAGGCAATCTTGGGAACCAGTTCCTTAAAAATAAATCTCTTGTATTCATTCACATATATACACATACAAATATACACACACATATTGGTTATTGATTCTGTTTTTCTGGAAAACTTTAAGACTAAACTCTTAGAGTTTTCCAGAGTTTTCTATAAAACTGACTCAGTATGGGCCCAAGTCTCACAACCAAACGAGGAACTGCCTTTAATACAAAGAGGCCCAGTAGGCATTGTGTGTTTCTTGTTTGTAGGAAGGACCAAATAAAATTTATCCCTTAGAAGGGATATGTTTATATCCCCTACACCTATACACCACTAGAAATGTCACTAACGCCTCTTGTCTTAGTCTGTTTAGGCTGCTATAACACATTACTAAAGATTGAGTGGCTTAAACAACAAACATTTATTTCTCACAGATCTGGAGGCTGGAAAGTCCAGGATCAAAGTGCTAGCAGATCCAGGGGCTAGTGAAGCCACTTTTCCTGTTTTGTAGATGGCCACCTACTCCTTGTAGCCTCTGCAGAGAGCACAGAATCCATATGCTCTCCTGTCTCATAAGAGCACTGAGCCCAAGTTTTATTCTACCCTGAGTAGTTTTATTCTCATGACTGACTTACCTCCCAAAGGCCTCACTTACTATTATTATTTCATTGGAAATTAAGATTTCATCATATGAATTTTTGGGGAATGCATGCATTCAGACCATAACCCCCTGAAGTTTTGTCTGATTTATTTTTAACCCTCTGACACACAGATACCTTACCAATAAGTTTAGAGTAGTTGCTTTACCTTACTCGCTAGGTCCCATTAGTATAATGTCATGGATGTAGTGGGCCAGTATGATGTCTTGTGGAACAGAAAGTTTATCAAGGTCCTATTGAGCTGGAGAGTTGAGGTAACCCTGAGGTAAGATGGTAAAAGTGTTTTGTCTGTTAACCTTGCCAGCTAAGAACAAACTGCTTCTGACAGTCTTTGTTAACACATGTTAAGAAAAAAGCCTTTGCCAGATCCATATTTGCATACTAGGGAATGTGTTAGTTTGCTGAAGCAATGAGACCGTATCTCGTACAGCAGTTACAATTGGAGTCACCACTTGGCTGAATTGATGATAATATACTGCCATTCTCCAGAATCCATCTCTTTTATGCACAGGGCAAGTAAGTTGAATGGGGATGTGGTTGACTCACTACCCTTGCATCCTCCAAGTCCTTGTTGTGGCTCTGTGCTGTCCCTCCAGGAATGTGGTATTGCTTTTGGCTTACTATTTCCCTAGGCCTTTTCTACTTAATAGCCCCATCCAATAAGGTCAGGGAACCAAAGTGGGCATTTTTCCTTTTGCTAAGTATGTGTTTTCTAATTACGCATTCTGGAATTGGGGAAATAGCCTCTTTGGAAATATAGACTATGCTGGACCCATTCTGAGCTGAATCTGAGTTAAAGCCCCATGATCACCTGACCTCTTCCAGTCCCTACTTTTTACTCTGGGCCACACTTATGTTTTGGATTCCTGAAATCAGTTCCACTTCAGAGCTAATAACCAAGTAATCCTCACAAAATCTGATTAATTTTCTTTTCCTAGGTGCATAGTTACCTGCCTTCATTACCACCGGAAATAGAATTATTATTGCCTACATTTAGTCAGAGTAGAGAACCAAGATCAGAAGACCTAGACCCAATTCAGAAAACTAATCCTTAAAAATCTGTTCCTCTTTAATCACTCTGGCTATCCAAGTCAGTATCAGTCAGGGTTCTTATAGAGAAAAGAATGTGTGTGTGTTGAGAGAGAGAGAGAGAGAGAGAGAGAGAGAGAGATAGATAGATAGATAGATAGATAGATATGGCATTTATTTTAGGAAATTGGCCCATGTGATTGTGGGGGACCAGCAAGTCTGAAATCTGTACAGTGGGTGGAGAGGCTTAGAAGCTTTTAGGCAGGAGTTGATGCTGCAAACTAACTTTCTTTCTTTCTTTCTTTCTTTCTTTCTTTCTTTCTTTCTTTCTTTCTTTCTTTCTTTCTTTCTTTTTTTTTTCTTTTCTTTTCTTTTCTTTTCTTTTCTTTTCTTTTTTCTTTTTCTCCAGCAACTTTGTTGCTCTGAGTAGAGTGCCCTTGTGGCATAGCTCACAGCAACTTCAAACTCCTGGGCTCAAATAAATCTCTTGCCTCAGCCTCCAGAGTATCTGGGACTATAGGCACCCACCACACCTGGCTAGTTTTAGAGTTGGGGTCTCACTCTTGTGCAGGCTGGTCCTGAACTCCTGAGTTCAAGCAATCCACCGGCTTCCCAGAGTGCTAGAATTAGAGGCACCAGCCACTGTGCCTGACCTTGATGCTGCAGTCTTGAGGCAGTTTCTTTTTTCTCACTGAAACCTCAGTTTTGCCTTTAAAACCTTCCTACTGATTGAATCTTGCTCACCCACATTATTGAGTATAATCTTGTTTGTTAAAGTGAACTGATTTTAGATGCTAGCTGTGTCTACACAATACCTTCATAGCAGTGTCTATATTAGTGTTTGATTAATTAAGTAGTCTAGTTTAGCCACATATAAATCCTACTATTATAGATGTTAATAGTCCTCTACATGAAGCAATTTTAAGATGAATCACTTAAAATATTTTAACAGGAGCATGTGCTTTATATCCTTATATATGCAGTCCATAACTATTATGTTTTGCTCAGTGACAAACTACATATATGATGGTGCTTTCATATAACTGCCAGATGTACCATTTTTCATCTTTTATACTGTATTTACACTGTATCTTTTCTGTGTTTAGATACACAAACACTTCCCATTGTGTCATAGTTGTCTACAGTATTTAGTACAGTACATGTTGTACAGATTTATGGCCTAGGAAGAGTAGACTGTAACGTACAGTGTATAGTAGGCTGTGTTATCTAGGTTTGTGTAAGTATAATCTGTGATGTTTGAATGATGAGGAAATTGCCCAGTGACATGTTTCTCAGAATGTATCCCTGTTGTTAAGCAATGCCTGACTGTACATTAATTTACCTGATTTTAGATAGTAGCTATTATAATATAAATATCCGTTACGTTTTATTCATGAAATACATACTTATATTTTAGAGTGAAATATTTTTGGAGTCAGATATAAAATATAAAATACAGGAAAGAACATTAAAACATTTATGTAGTCTAATGAATAATGAAGGGAACCACTTAAAAACATCATCAGGTCAAGAAATAGAACTTCATCACCCTCTCTAGGACTCCTTCCCCCATGTTCTCTCTTCTTAATTACAGTCTCTCCTACTTCCAGAGGTATCCTCACTTCTGGGCTGACAATTTCCTCTCCTTTTTACATTGACCACTTATATATGTTTATTTACCTAGATGATATTATTTAATTTCTTATTTTTTGGACTACATTTTAATAGAATCTCTGTGTTGTATTTTTTGTCTCTGCTAAATAAAAGTCTGAGATTTCAGTAGTGCCAAAGAAGATGAAGTATTTGGGAATTTATCTAACAAAGGACATGAAAGATCTCTATAAAGAGAACTATGAAACTCTAAGAAAAGAAATAGCTGAAAATGTTAATGTGATGTTTCTAATATGTTCGTTATTGTTAAGTCTTTCTTGATCCTTCAAAAAGTAATCTTCATTTTGCTTAAATTAGGGAAGTAGTTTTTTCAGTTGGTTCTTAGATTAATCTTTGATTTATCTCTCTTATTTGGATGGAAATTTTCAGTGTGAAGTGATCATGTCATTAAAGACAAACAATCCTAAATAGATCTTTATATTTAGCAGTGATATTTTCAGAATGGCAGATGACAGGAGTTCTCAACACCTATGAACCTACACTGTCAGTCTGGAAATGTGCTACTGAGTGGAGCATTAAAAATTGAACTATTTATAAGTAAGTGTAAGAATTCCGTGTTTGGCATTTTTTTTTCCTATAGAATTAGGAGAATTATTGGATTATGCAAATTAATTTTTATTTTTCAATATTTCTATGACAGATAAAAGTAAGTTTATATTATAATATTTTATATCATTGCAAAAGTCACATGTCATAAAGGAGACCATTTCATGAAATTTCTAAGCAATTTCAATGATTGATACATTCAGCCAGCCACAGATAGCAAATATCAGTATCTTCAAAACTTATGTGTTGAATTCAGCAAATATTACTAAGCAACTATATTTCTAACTTTGAGGGTGGGGGAAGAATAGAAATGGTTTCATGAGGAAAACTATCTATGAAAAGGAAAAGGATAAATATGGATAAATTGGAGTAGTTGTTGAAGGTTTCAAAGGAAATGGAAAACATTTAGCTTGGCTTGGATGACAAATCAGTCTGGAGAGATGTGTCTTGGAAGAATGAACTGATCCTTGCCTGGAAAGGGGAAGCTACACACTAACACTTACTGAGCACCTAACATATTCTAAGAATTTTGCGTTTATTTTCTCCTATAACCCTCCTAGTCGATCTCTAACACAGTTTATATTATCTGTGTTTTTTCAGACTAGGAACCTAGGTGTCGGAAATCTGTGCAAAATCGCAGAGATTTTGTGGTGGATATGCCCACTACAGTCTATCTAACTTAAAATTCTTTGCTAAAGAAACCACTGAAACATTTTAATTTAGATTATTAAGATTTTTTTAATGTTTGAATATTGAAGTGGTATAATTTATTTCCATATTCACAATAATGGCATTTTATATGATCTCCTTATTTCCCAGTTTGTAAGGAGATGTTACCAGGTGAAAGGACCAAGTACATCTTTGTGTATACTGCAACTCCTCCAAACCACACCTGCTATAGTCATCAGTTTTTGAACTATGACATTCTTTAATAGCCTGAAAAGTACAGCTCTCTTTCATTTGACAATATTTTGTGTAAGAACATGGTTGTTTTTGTTTCTGTTGCCCCATTAAAATCAAGTTGACTTTTATTATTTTATTTATTTATTTTTTTTGAGACAGAGCCTCAAGCTGTCACTCTGGGTAGAGTGCTGTGGCATCACAGCTCACAGCAAACTCCTAACTCTTGGGCTCAACCCATTCTCCTGCCTCTGCCTCCCAAGTAGCTGGGACTACAGGTGCTTGCCACAATGCCCAGCTATTTTTTTTTTTTTTTTGGTTGCAGCCATCATTGTTTGGTGGGCCCAGGCTGGATTTGAACCCACCAGCTCAGGTGTATGTGGCTGGCGCCTTAGCTGCTAGAGCCACAGTCGCCGAGCTCAAGTTGACTTTTAAAATGTACTTTTGGCAAACATTTTATGAATGCTCTTAAATCTTACATACACTTTAGAGATATTATGTTTTAAAAAAAAATGATTTCTGCTATTGCTACAAAAATGAAAAAAGAAGTGTAGTTTTGATAATAAAGCTGGGAATTTTTATATACATGAAATATAAGAAGAAATACCTAGAAGGCACAGATTTATATTATTCTTCAGTCTATATTAACCATGCCTGTTTTAAACTTTAGACTTTATTTAAACTTTAAACTTTATTATAAATAAAATTAATATCCATAATCAAATAGTAGAGTTGTTTTTATTGTTCATTTTGTTTTTCTTAGACACATTGAAGAGCCATTTGTCCATAGCAGAAACATTAAAGTGTTCTTAGTTTTTCTTGTTTGTTTTAGCAAGTCAGCATTTTTTTTTTTTTTTACTATTAATAAATATGGAAAGGGCTTTTTACTTGATATAGTTAGAATAAACCACTGAGACATTTTAATCTAGACTATTAAAAAGCTTTTAAAAATGTTTGAGTATACAATTAAGATAACTACAAATGGACTGTTATTTGAAAAATTCTTAAAAAGGTACATACATATCGTAAAAAATGTACATACATATCATAAACACTATATTTTTGCTTTGAATACGCATCTGTGAGCTTTTTGTTTTGTAATGTGCCAGTGAGCTTCTTTGAGAAAAGTTGGAAAGTAGGCGTTCATTGCCTTATTTCTATAATCCTGTATCCATTATGGATTTTCTGTGATGTCCAATTACTGTTTTTCTTTCCATTTGAGTTATTTTAAAAAGATTTGGAAGCAGTCTGGGAACAGAAACATAATAAATAGATTAAAGATTTTTATTTGGTGTTTTCCAAGCTTTTATGGTTGTCTTGCCCAGTCTTCTCCATCTATTCTGGCACCAGTTTGGAGGCAAAGAAGCGTTTAAATTTATTTTTATATATATAACAAATTCCTTTCTTTTCATATTCATATTTATTCAACTTCTTTGGAATTTCTCTACTAATTTAATTTCATCGAAAATGTTACCAGCCTAATTAATCAGTTTTGCTAGCAATTGTAACTAATTCAATTAATGGAAAAGAAAAGCACACTAGATTAGCTTCTAGGCATAAGAGCATTCCTTTTGCTCTGGACAACTGACAGTACACGGATAGAATGGGTCTCACAGCTTATGGTGAGGCCGTCTGCGTGGATAAGTACAGTGTGAGGCCTGTGGGTGGCAACAAGAGGAGACAGAAGAGACCCTTAACTTTGGCCTTGGTCCTGCTGAGTAGACCAACCTAAAATGCAATGACCATAAACATCCAGAATGTTCAGAGAAAGATTTCCTCACATAGGAGAGATATTTTTAATTAGACCTTGAGGATAAGTAGACTTAATATAAGTAAAAAAGAAAAGGATGAGCATAAGCAAAATTTTAGAATCAAAAATACTCGAAGTGGTGTCTCCATATGACTTTCATAGGGGTGATACTAGTTTGCAGTCCCACCCACAGTGTATAAATGTTTCTCTCTGCATCTGCACCAGCACCTATTGGGTTTGGGACTTTGGATAGAAGCCACTCTCCACTGGAGTTAGGGGATACCTCTTTGTGGTTTTGTTTTGCATTTTCCTCATGATTAGAGACATTGAGTATTTTTTGAATGTTTACTGGCAATTAGTCTATCTTCTTTTGAAAAGCTCCTTTTACCCACTGTTTTATGTTTATTTTCTTTCTTTCTGACTTGCTCAAGTTCTTCATAGATTCTTGTTATCAGACCTTTATCAGATGCACAGGATGCAAACACTTTCTCGCATTCTGTAGGTTATTTGTTCTCTCTGTTGATTGCTCCCTCGGCTGTGCAGGAGTTTTTAAATTTAGTCAGGTCCCATTTGTTAATTTTTGTTGTTGCTGTGATTGCCTTTATGGGTCTTCTTCATAAATTCTTTGGCTACGCTGAGGTCTGTATAAGTTTTTACATTTTCTTCTAGAATTCTTACAGTTTCATGCCTTAGGTATGAGTCTGTCCTACCATTTGATCCAGCAATCCCACTATTGGGTATTTACCCAAAGAAAAAAGTCATCATATCAAAAAGACACATGCAATCAAATGTGTGTTCATTTACAACCACAGAGATGTGGAATCGATGCAGGGGTCTGTGCATGAGTGGATTAATATAGTGTGGTATATGTATACCATGGAGTACTCAGCCATTAAAAAAAAATAGTGAACTAATACCATTTGTAACAACCTGGATGAAACTAGAGACATTCTTCCAAGTGAAGTATTGCAGGAATGGAAAAACAAAACATCACATGTACTCACTACAAAATTGGAACTAATTGATCAGCATCCATGTACACATATGTTGGTAAGACTCAAAAGAAAGCAAGCAAGTGGGGGGAGGCAAAAAGGAAGGGGTAAATTCACACCCAGTGGGTGCAATGCACAGTACCCAGGTGATAAAGGGTAAATTCACTATGCAATGCACAGTACCCAGGTGATGAGCATACTTGTAATTTTCACTCAGACTGTATAAAAGCAATTCATGTAACCAAAACATTTGTACTTCATAATATTCTGAATTTATATTGTAAGAAAAGAAATACAAAAAAGAATACATGGCAGCCTGTGTTCTCTTGTCCAGAGAAAACCTGGAGCCTGGGCATGTACTCTGTATATACACACATATACATACACACGTGTTGACTGATTGAATGATGCTAGGACAAGGAATGTGGACTTTGTCATTTAGGCAGTAGGAAGTACATGTAGGTTTTTTTTGTTTGTTTGTTTTTTATAAGAGCACATTTTATAAAGAAAACTGAACTCAAGTCTCTGGGTAGTGTGGATAACTTGGATGGGAAGAGAGCGATGGCAGATGGGGAGACCAGACTGAAGGTTGGCTGGACTTCCACGTAGTACAAAGATAAAAGGATCTGAACTTGAAACCAATGGAACTAGATGTGAGTTATGGCTCCACCACTTACAACATCATTTTCGTCAAATTCCAAAATGGCTTGGAGCCACAGTTTTCTAGAACATGAAAGAACAATACATTTATAATAGAGCTTTTATGAACATTAAATAAGCTAGATTCCAGAAATTTCTATCACATTGCCTAGCAAATCCTTCTGTTTATTAATTATTCCATCCTGCTAATCCGTGCTGAGAAAGCTTATCTTTATGGTGTTGGGAGTTCTACAGTATAGAAAACAGACAGGCAGGCACACTGGGGCTGTGTGCTCACTGAGTCTGCATCATGAAGTAGTTCCAGTGAAATTGAGATGATGATAGTGAGAAATTAGAGAGAAATGGGAGGACAGAGCCTGGACTTTGCAGAATAGTCAACATGATCAAATTTAATGGATTGAGCAAATATTGGAAAAGAAGTGACAAATGGGAGATGAGAATCTTTAAGAATAAAAACAGAAAATGGAGGTTGGAAGAGGAACTGGATTATGTGTGAAGGAAAAATGCAATGCCAAATATGTGACTGCAGTTGGGTATCCTAAACATGTCTGGAAGGCAGGCAGAAAATGCATGTTTTGAATCAAAATTTTATGGACACGTCACTGATACAGACATAGTGGTAGAATCTTAAGACTTGTGAGGTTTCTATGGGCTGGGCTCAGGGGCTTAGGCTTGTAGTCTTAGCACTCTGGGAAGCCAAGGTGGGAGGATCGCTTGAGCTCAGGAGTTTGAGACCAGCCTAAACAAGAGAGAGACCCTGTCTCTGCTAAAAATAGAAAAACAAGCCAGGTGTAGGGGCATATGCTGGTCGTCCCAGCTACTTAGAAGGCTGAGGCAAGAGGATCACTTAAGCCCAAGAGTTTGAGGTTGCTGTGAGCTATGACACCACAATACTCTACCCAGGGTGCCAGAGTGAGACTGTCTCAAAATTTAAATAAATAAATATAAAAAAGACTTCTGAGGTTTCTTAAAGAATGTGAGGAAAATGCTATCAGCCATCGTTTATTGACCATTTATAAATCAAGCACCGTTTTAAGTAATTTGCAAGGGTTTTCTTATTTCTTCCGCACAGCAACAGCAGAGATAATTGCTGTCATTATCCTCAGTTTGCTGATGGGGAACCCGTGGATTAACAGGTGAAGCAATCTGCCCCAGGTCAAACTGTGCAGGTGTCCTCAAACTGTGGCCTGCGGGCCACATGAGGGGTGTGATTGTAGTTATTCCCGGTTTTTGTGGGGGTTTTTTGTGGTTTTTTTTTTTTTTTTTTTTTTGCACTTCCTATGCAGTGTGCATAGGAATTTGTTCATAGTTTTATTTTTTTAAACTGTAGTGCGGCCCTCCAACAGTCTGAGGGACAGTGAATTGGCCCCCTGTTTAAAAAGTTTGAGGACCCCTGCCGAGTGTATCAGGAGATACTGGGTTTGTCTGAGGCTAGAGGACATCACTTTAGTTTACCCCAAGTTCAAAGGTGAAAGTAAACAGAGAGAGAGCCGTGGACCTGGGGTGGGGGACATCTTTAAAAAAACATCAGGCATGAGGATCATTGGAAGGTGTGTTTTCTTTTTAAGATAAGGTGATCTGTGAATGTTTGATAAATTGTAAAAAGGAGAGATAGAAGTGGGCATAGTTGTTAAACCAGAGAGTCAAGAGGAATAATGAAACTTTGTGCTTATTTAATTTTCTCCATTTTTCAAAAGGCTTAGAGAGCTGTGAAGCCGAGGATGCTCTCTCCAAAAACCCCACGAGGTTCAAATCAAGGGCAGATTTGAGCCCCACTTTATAACAAGTAATGGGAAGGCACAGAATGATATACCTGCAGCCCTACAGACCTAAATTATGGAGCCCAAAGACCAGATACCTCCTGTTCCTATTCCTGGGTTCTTTTTCTAAATCTTACCAATAGAAAGTCAGGACATTTTGTACTTGGGGAGAGCCACTCCCCAAAAAGCAAAAAACAGCTTTTTGCTGTTTCAATATATGTGTCTGGTAGTGAGAAGTGCTGGAGAAATGGGGATGTTGAGACACAGAGTTGATGTTGAACTACAGAATACTCACGTCAGGAGTCTCAGAATGCATACTTTGGTTTTTAGAGCCCACCCTGTGTGCTGACATTTCCCAAATTGTACTTAGAAATAAAACAACAGACCCTGGGGATATTAAAATCTTATTAGGTGCTTCCCTGTTTCCTAAGTAGGCCTGGAAAAGTATGGAATGGATACTTCATTCTCTGCTTGGAGACTGACTGTAAAACTTGTAAAAACGCTGAGCCTTAAGTAAAACATCTTTGCAGTAGATATTTTTTCTGCCCTGTATTGCATCTCCTCCGTCTACTCCAATTCATTTGCGGTAGGGATAGACTGTTCCCTGTCAATTCACAGTGGGAGCTCTGATGGAGATGGGGCAATTATTTCCCTCAAGGAAAACCCTCCACTGTTGGGGTTGAAAGCCTGTATACAAACACCAAACTCCCATCTCAAATGGATTATTCTGGAAGGCATTCTGTGTGTGTGCCTTGCCTACAGCAGGCGCTTCAATAATGCTCCAGATGTTGGTTTTTCCTCCATCTCTTTCTTGTTCTTCCCATTCCCTCCCTCCTTCCTCCTGACATCCCCTCCCCTATAAACTGTCACCCAAGTCCTTGCGGAGGCTTTTGTTTTGGAGAAAACGAAACTAATGTACTATGGAACTATGTTGAACATGCCACTTTTTCACAGAAAAGGAAGTTTTACTTTCTAGAGACACCTTGCCATGGAAGTATTTTGTCTCTAAAGCTTTCTATTATAGTTAGAAGTTTTGAGAATTGTATTAATGTATTAAATAAGGCAGCAAATATAAAAGGAAGAGACACTTTGAATTTGGGCGTTGGGCTAGAGAGTGGGAATTAATGGCTAAGTTTTGGACTTGCTGTCACTGATCATGACCAAGGGTCAGCTGGCTATGTCTAGTACTCAGATGTGGGATCTTCCAGGTGCTTCTGCATGTGCCAGAGAGCAGTAGGAAAGGTCATGGTTATTCATCAATCTGGAGTGTGTTTCTTTTTGTAGCAGGCATGCTTCAGTGAGATTCATCAACTGACTGAAATTTTTCTGCTTGATGATGAAACCCAGTCATTGCATGGACTTCTTCTTTATTTATCCCACCTGACACTGTTGAGATAAATGTGAGAACCATAACCTAACTGCAGTCTTGATTTTTATTGCCTTTTGGGGTGTGTTCTTTGCATTTTTTTCTTAGCTTTTGGGTAGCATCGCACAACTTCCTTTTTTTAATTTTTTTTTTTTTTTTAATTTCAGATTACTATGAGGGTACAAATGATTATGTTACAATGTGTTAGGTAAAGTCCCTGTTGCAGTTGTATCCCTCTAGGATGCACAGCTTTCTTTTGGTGGCAGGGACCTGATTCTTTCAAAGGCAGTCTGGTCAGTTACACTCTGTGAGTAAAGATTTTATTTGGAAACTACCAATTGGTACACATTTCAACATAAGACACTGGAAGCATTTAAGGCACTGTGAACGGAAGACCATTATGTTGCCTGTATCTGTATTTCTGGTACAATTTATCACTACTGAATAGTATTACACATTTTAATTGAAGAGGTAACACTTTATGTACTTCAAAGCATAACATAGGATTGTGTTACACAAGTAACAAAGCTCACATGGAATTTTCTCTTATATGATTTTATTAAGTGCTTATGCTCTAATTACAAGTGCATGCAAAATGTTTGGAGGCAGAGTTCAAAATGTTTTAACTTTATAACTACATTTTGTTACCTGGCCACCATTTCAGAGATATTGCCACTTTTTTGTTCTATTTTAATCATTTTTAAGGAGAAAAAAATGATTATTGCCATCTTTTTTTATATTTAAATATCCAGTTGCATGTATGGTCTTTGCCAACATTTCTCATAAAATGCTGAACATAGAATTGTCTGGTCAAATATGTTTAGGACACTTGCTAACATCCATCTTGATTCAGTAGAACTTATTCATCCATATTTTCTCTTAAGGTTTTGGACTTATCCTACATAAAACTAATACTCATTTAGCTTGGCTTTATACTGGGTTTCCCAAACTTACTCATTGGGGATGGAAGTCATTTTTTGGCTGTTTCTGAGTCATACAGTGATATACTTGGGATTGTACCCGGCTGTTATACTGATTGACAATCCAGATACTATGTGTGAGAGTTGACTGCCTAGATCAGGCATCCTCAAACTGCGGCCCACGGGCCACATGAAGTAGTGTGAATTGTATTTGTTCCCATTTTGTTTTTTACCTCAAAATAAGATATGTGCAGTGTGCATAGGAATTTGTTCATAATTGTTTTTTTTTTTTTTTTTTAAACTATAGTCCGGCCTTCCAACAGTCTGAGGGACAGTGAATCGGCCCCCTGTTTAAAAAGTTTGAGGACGCCTAGCCTAGATTAATCCACATAAGAAACCAACACCAGTAATAGGTCAGAAGAAGAGCCAGGTACCAAATTGAGCGCAGAAATGTAAGAGGAAGTCAGAATGACCCAGTCTCTTTTCTGTATCCGTTATTGGTTACCTGAGATCTTCCTCTCTCCACATGGTGGGGAAATCAACCAGAAAGTGAAGTGCTTGAGTAGCCAATAGAAAATCTGGCCCCGTATAGAACCACCATAGTCAAGGGAGAGAAGAGTGCAGTTCCCTCAAGGATCCTGTAGTGCCCTTTGATAAGCACCCACATACTCTCCACCCTCCTTAAACACTTGCTGGCCACCACTTAGAAATCTAAGCCCTAGGGGCGGCACCTGTAGCTCAAAGGAGTAGGGCCCAGCCCCATATACTGCAGGTGGTGGGTTCAAACCCAGACCCAGCCAAAAAAACAAAACAAACAAACAAAAAAAAGCTATAGTCAGAGAAGTGGGCGGCACCTGTGGCTCAAAGGAGTAGGGCGCCAGCCAGCCTCATGTGCTGGAGGTGGCAGGTTCAAACCCAGCCCCAGTCAAAAGCCTCAGAAAAAAAAAGAAAAAAAAAAAAGAAATCTAAACCCATTTCTAAAAATTTGGTAATTAAAAAAAAAAAAAAAAATAAGGCGATGCCTATGGCTCAAAGGAGTAGGGTGTCAACTCCATATATTGGAGGTGGTGGGTTCAAACCTGGCCCTGGCCAAAAACTGCAAAAAAAAAAAGGGGGGGGGGTGGCAGTTCATTGCTTGTCGCTACAGTACAGTAGTATTCCCCGGTATATATCTGAGCACTGTTTGTGTACCCATTCATACATGACAGGAACTTGGGTTGTTTCCAGTTTAGGGCTGTTATAAATAAAGCTGTGTGAACTTTTATGTGTACAGGTTTCTGTTTGCACGAATAAATGTTTCAGGATAAAGGCCCAGGAGTGTAATTGTGGGATCATACGGTTGTTGGGTGGTTAGTTTTGTAAGAAACTGCCAAACTAGTTTGCACAGTGGCCCAGAGTTTCGCCCTCGCACTGGCCATGCCCGAGTGTCCTGTTCCTCTGCGTCCTTCCCAGGATTCAGGGCTGTCGCTGCTTTTGATTTACGTGTAATCACTTTGAGAGGTGTGCAGCGATTCCTCTTTGTGGTTTTAATTTGCATTTTCCTGGTGGATGATGATGTTGAACACCTTTTCATGTGCTAGTTTCCATCTGTTCCTCCTCTTCCGTGATGTCTGTTCCTGTCTTCTGCCCCTTTTCTGATGGGATTGTGTGGTTTTTACTATTAAGTTTCGAGTAATCTTACTTATTCTACCTACTCTTTCTTTGTAGAATAAGTGGGTTTCAAGTATTTTCTCCCAGTTTATAGGTTTTTCTTTCATCCTCTTCACTTGTGCTTTCACTAAGCACAAGTTTTTGATTTTGATGAGGTCCAGTTTATCCTTCCTTTTATAGACCACACTTAGTGTCAATTCTAAAAACAGCCTCGTGTTAGATCCCAATGATATTCTGTTTTTTTTTTTTTTTTTTTTTTTTTTAATAAAAGTTCTCTAGTTTTATGTTTTACATTTTAGTTTGTGATCGACTTTGAGTTAATTTTTATATGCAAGTGAAGTTTAGGTCAAGGATTCTTTTTTGCCCCTCCTTGGTTTTCCAGTTGCCTCAGCACCGTTTACTGAATTCTTGAAAAGCTATCTTTCTTCCATTGCTTTTGTACATTTCTCAAAAATTAGTTGAGCATATTTGTTTCTTGGTTCTCTGTTTTTTTCTGTCCATTGGCATGTTCCTGCCTCTGCTGGTATCACACTATCTGGATCACTGTAATTCTATAGGATAATAAGCCATAATATTAGGTAGAGTGATTCTTCCCCCTTTATTTCTTTTAGTTAAGATTGTTCTAGCTATCTTAGGGCATGTACTTTTACACATAATAAATTTTAGAATAAGCTTGCCTATATATACAAAAAATAAACAAATAAATAAATAAATCCTTGCTGAGATTTTGATCAGAATTGCATTAAACCCACACAGTAATCCATTACTTAATGACAGAGTAATGTTCTGAGAAATGTGCTGTGAGATGATTTTATCCAGCATCACAGAGTGTGTTTATACAAACCCATAGGGTGGCCTGCTACACACTTAGGCTACATGCTATAGCCTATTGCTCCTAGGCTACAGACCTGTACAGCATGTTACTGTACTGAATGTTATAGGCAGTTGTAATACGATGGTAAGTAATTGGATATCTGTACATATCTAGAAAAGGTACATTAAAAAAAAGTATAAAAAATAAGAAAGACTATGGTACATCTGCACAGTACACTTGCCATGAATGGTGCTAACAGGACTGTAAGTTGCTTTAGGTGAGTTGACGGGTGAGTGGTAGGTGAAGTTGAAGGCCTAGCATATTACTGTGCCCTACTCTAGTTTATTAAAAAAAGTTCTTTCTTCTGTAATAAATAACCTTAGCTTACTGTAACATTTTACATTCTTAATTTTTTCATTTTATTTTACTCTTTTCTATTAACACTTAGCTTAAAACACATTGTACAGCTGTACAAAAGCAGATTCATTCTTTGTATCCTTATTCTGTAAGCTTTTCTCTGTTTTAAAAATTACTTATTTTTACTTTTTAAACCTTTTTTTGTTTAAAACTTAGACACAAACACACCGCTAGCCCAGGCCCACACAGGGTCAGGACCATCCATATCACTGTCCTCCACCTCCACATCCAGTCCCACTGGAAAGTCTTCAGTGGTAAGAACACACACACAGCTGTCATCTCATCTGAAATACCTCCTGAAGGACCTGCCTGAGCCTGTTTTGCGATTTTTTTTGTTTAAATAAGAAGGAATACACTGCAACATTATAATAAATAGTATAGTAAATAGAACATAAACTAGTAGCAGAGTAGTTTATTATTATGCAGTATTATGTTCTGTATATACATAATTGTATGTGCGATGCGTCATGTGATGGCAGCACCAGCATCACCATAAACACGTGATTAATATATTTCACTACATTATGACAGCTATGATGTCACATATGCAGTCTGACATTGAACGGAGAGAATGGCAACAATGTTGAGTCTAACTCTCCATGAACATAGTATGTGCCTCCGTTTACGTAGGTCTCTGCGTTTTTTTCTTTTTCATTGGCATCTTGTAATTTTCAGTATACAGATCATTTGCATGTGTCATTTTATGTGTACCTGAGTAATTTTTTTTTTTTTATTTTTGGAATGATTATGAATGGTTTTGAGTTTTTTTAATTTGACTTCTGTTCACTGAATATATAGAGAGACCAATTTAACTCATTTATTACACTAGGGGTGTTTTTCCAGACTTTTCCTGATTTTCTGTTTAGACAATCATGTCATCTCAATTAAAGATAGTTTTATCTCTTCCTTTTCACACTAAATTCTTTTTATTTTATTTTTTCTTGTTGCAGTCTTCTAATGCTCTGTTGACTAAAAGTGGTGAGAACAGACATCCTTGTAGTATTGGGAATATTAGGGAGAAAACATTCAGTCTTTCATCATTAAGTGCAATGTTGTTAGCTGTAATTATTTATACAAGCTCTTTATCATGTTGGTTTGTTTGTAATGTGTAACTAATTAGAGACTCCACGATAATGACAAGATTTGCAAGAATTGGAAAAGAGGCAAAAAGAAAAAGCTGAGAATTTTCTACTCGGTAAATATTGGAATGCTTATTACTTATTTTTGATTCCTGAACTGAGCTTTTTCTAATATGATTCTTGCCAAAATTGGACCACATACTGTTTGACTTCCATTTGGGTTACACATGTAATCTGCCAGGAGGAATCTCAGTCATCTCAGTCATCTGAAACTTTTTAGACATTTTTACTATTTTTTTCCCCCTAGTTTCTAGTTTTTCAAAAACAGACAGAAAGGCTCGGCACCCATAGCTCAGTGGTTAGGGTGCCAGCCACATGTTTCAGGGCTGCTAGGCTCAAACACAACCTGGGTCTGCTAAACAACAATGACAACAACAACAAACAAATAGATGGACATTGTAGCAGGGACCTGTAGTCCCAGCTACTTGGCAGGCTAAGGCAAGAGAATCGCTTAAACCGAAGAGTTTGAGTTTGCTTTGAGCTGTGAAGCCACAGCACTTCACTGAAGGTGACATAGTGAGACTCTGTCCCTCCTACCTCCCCCCCCCAAAAAAAAAACAGAGGGAAAGTTATACCTTGACTGTAACATGTGTATTCTTATGCACTTGTGTTTTACTGATGCTACTTTCCCTGTGTGAAAGAATGCCCATCCCTGCCCCCTGACCCACACTACGCTCCATCCACTTGGCCAGCTCTGCTCTTTGAAGCATGTTTCACACCTGCAGTTCATGTGTCTATTGCTTTATGTACTTACTGCCCTTTTAGCAAGTACCATTTAAAATGTCACTTTGGGTTTCATTTCAGCCTCCTAACCAGACAGCACTCTCTTTGAAGCCTGTACTAATTCATGCCTTCAAAGCACAGGCCCAACTTTTGTAGACTCACAGTAAATATTCTTATAATAAGTAACTGATCCCTTTTTCATCCTTGATACTCAATGGATGCTTAACAAAGTCTCTGTCTCATAGATATTTTCATATGTTCCACAAATTTGAGTTATATTCTAAAATATTTTATCTGGATTGAACCTTATGCATCTTATTGGAAAGCACAAAATAATATAAATATTTAATATTAATATTTAAGCTTATTAAAAATTCACATTCCTGAATTTAAATCCCTGAGATCCTAATTCACTAGTTTTAAGTGATTTCCAGATAGCTACATTTTAAAAGTAGAATTGAAGGTTTTTAAGTTGTTCCTTAAGCCACCCTCTAAATAGCCTAAGCTAAGAATTCAGGAAATACAGCTCTATAGAAAAAAAATCTTTTGTAATCACAGTACTTTACAGTCAACAAAGCCCTAGAAAATGGGTTGGGAGCCACTTCGCTTGCTTTTCCTTGTTATCTCTAATGCCTGTGTTTCATGAACTGGTCACATCGATTACATAAAACGAAGATCTTTGCCCTTTAGAACTATCAGTCAGGTGTCTAGACCAATGGGCAGAGAAGTGCAAGGCTATATTTGTGCTTAGGCAAAAAAAGATTTCATCATTGGAAGAGACTTTATTGATTCTGTAGAACTATTTTGTCCTTTTTCACACATTCTAGTTAAAATAAGTGGTGGAGAACTTCCATGGTGTGAATTTATATGGCAGAAGAAAACAAGGAATTGGGCATGAAAGCAGAAATAATGCGTATTTGGTTGCCAAAAAATAAAAGATGAAAAATAACCTTAACCTTTAGAAATAATTTTGCTATGTATTGGCTACATTCTGACATAATGTGTTTCCCCATTTAACCATTAGGTAAACATTTGGATGGTCCGGTTTTGTAATTGCAAGACTCAGTTACACTTGAAAAGCCTTAATGTGTTGAAAATGTTGCATTTAAGTTACAAATTCAAAACATTACAATGCCATGTTATTTTATTTCTAGAAGGTAACTTGTAACCATAGACACAATTTTTTCTTCTTTTCTGGGCAAACATATGTCAGTTATGCTGAGTCACTTTACTTCCAGCTTATAATCTAGCTATTTAATACTGTTTTTCAGTAATAATAAAATGAGCCATATAGGCTACCCTATTTCCCCCAAAGTACTGCTTTGCAGTGCTTAGAATATCCAGAAAGTGTCTACAAGTTCTGATTTTTTTTTTTTTTTTTTAAGCTCAATCAATGGATGTTATTAAGCCAAGATTTTGAGGATGTGCCCAGGAAAAACACAAACTGCAGACAAGCTGTTCTTGTTTTTTCTAAGGGGAGGTTGAAAACTCCAGTATTTTAAAAACAGAGAGAAAGAAAAAGGCAGCCGAGAGGAAGGGTGGATGAAATAGTGCTTATAGTCTCATGGGGGCCAAGACATCTACATCTTACATAAAATCAAGGATTGAAGGAAGCATCGACTATACAGATGTTCCTGGATAGGTGGAAGAATGTCTAATTCTGTCTTGTCTCCAGTTCTGTTGCCTGTAAATAAACCTGTAATTCATTCCTAGTGTGGATTGAACAGGCTTCAGTTTTAGGGCTAGAATAGGGATAATGTGCACATTCTTGCCTATGGGAGTTAGCAAGGAATGTGCTCAGTGAAAGACCTGTGGGGTCTGGTTTTCACGGTTGCCTGCGGCTTTTTTTTTTTTTTTTTAATTAATTTTAAATCATAGCTGTGTACATTAATGCGATCATGGGGCACCATACACTGGTTTCATAGACGGTTTGACACATTTTCATCACACTGGTTAACATAGCCTTCCTGGCATTTTCTTAGTTATTATGTTAAGACATTTACATTCTACATTTACTAAGTTTCACACGTACCCTTGTATCCCCTGTATCCCCTGTACCCCTGTACCCACCTATCACCCTCCGTCCACCCATCCTCCCCCCTCCCTCCCCTCCCTCTACCCATTCCCCAAATTCTTAGGTTATAACTAGGTTATAGCTTTCATGTGAAAGCCATAAATTAGTTTCATAGTAGGGCTGAGTACATTGGATACTTTTTCTTACATTCTTGAGATACTTTACTAAGAAAAATATTTTCCAGCTCCATCCATGTAAACATGAACAAGGTAAAGTCTCCATCTTTCTTTAAGGCTGCATTAATATTCCATGGTGTACATATACCACAGTTTATTAATCCATTTGTGGATTGATGGGCACTTGGGCTTTTTCCATGACTTAGCAATTGTGAATTGGGCTGCAATAAACATCCTGGTGCAAATATCTTTGTTGTAATGTGATTTTTGGTCTTCTGGGTATATGCCTAGTAGAGGAATTATAGGATTGAATGGCAGGTCTATTTTTAGATCTCTAAGCGTTCTCCAAACATCTTTCCAAAAGGAATGTATTGATTTGCATTCCCACCAGCAGTGCAGAAGTGTTCCCTTTTCTCCACATCCATGCCACCAACATCTCTGGTCTTGGGATTTTGTGATATGAGCTTACAGGTTCTGGTTTTATCCATCTGAAGTACTATTTTGCTTTTTACATTTTTCAAAGAAAAGTTTAAAATTCCCAAGCTGTGGTCTAAAAAAGGGATACTGC